>JAKRZM010000248.1:186390-198953 GCA_036379175.1 Heliconius cydno galanthus
AACATAAGTTTCGTGGTTTATTTTAATTCATCCCCTAGGGGTGTAAATAAGGGGTTGAAAGTTTATATAGAAAAATCTTTAAATCGCCACTAATTTTTATAAAATTTGAAATTGAGACTCTTAAAAATATTTTATTGAACACGTGTTTCAAAGTTTATTAGAATTCACCCCTAAGCAATAAGCAAGCGAAGCTGCGCGCGTCCGCTAGTAGTTATATAAATTTCTTATGAAATTTATAATACAATAATAATTATAAAAACATAACATGAAAAATACAATTTCAGTATTATAAAAAGCTTTTAAAAACAAGTATTTTCTCCCAAATTTAATGCAAAATTTAACTCAAAATACTCAAAAATATTTCACCACTCCGCTCTAAGTATTCAGAACAATGACATATACAAAAAAAGAAATTACAGCTGCGCACAATTATCGATTACAATCGAAAAAATCGAATACGATCATAATTGATTGAGCGCACGAGCCTTATTTCGGTATAACCTACATTTAAACACAAAACCGCATGCCAATTTATCCTTTATTATAAAGTAATAAATACGAGAATACCATAAAATTTATATTTTTTACGAAAACAATGAGTAAAACAGTTTTTAACCTTATTGTTTGAGTAATAAGATTGAAAATCGATGTTTGTTGAATAGCCATATAAATTTTTAACACCATGTGATATATCGATATAAGATAATGTGAGTTTTGGTAACTGATTCAGAATAGTTATTACCGAAACCGAGACGTATTGCAGTGAAATAGTTTAATCGATTCTTTTTATATCGTTTATTTTTAATTGTTACTTCTATTTTACGGTTTTCTTTTATAAGTTTACGATTTTTTTTGTTATAGATAATTAGATAAATCGTAAAGTTGTCTATAACGTCCGATTCTTCACACATTAAGATGCGAAACAGGTCCTAATGTAACAGTGTAAAATTCCTAAAGAGATATCACGGTAAAAAAATATATCTGGAAACCTAGTCCTAAAACACTCCCATCCCGTTGCCATCAAGACTTCCAGTCCACAGATTCCGCCGAATTGAGACGTGAAAAGAAAGACGTGTTGAGTGGCGAAACTCAACGCCGCCCATAGCCTCGACACCAGAGCGAAAAAATAAAAATATTTAATATATCATTTCCTTGAGTGGGAATCGAAACCACAACCTATCACATTTAGAATCACACGCTTCTGCCCCTGCGCCACGAGGTACACTTAAAAATACTTAGATATGAACCCGCACCGTTCAAACAAGTGACAACTGAACCTACCCACCAATGAATCACAACCAAAAATAAACAGTTGACAAAAGTATTTAAAAAGGGTTTACGATATATCTTTGGAAAAATAAAAAGCGCCTTCTGGAACAGAAGTACATCTGATAGAGGCCTTTTTAATTGAGCTACACTCGTACTGATTTATAACTTCGCTGCGCCAAAAGTTATTTTCATTTCGCGTACGATGTTTTGGGACACAAGGTTTTTTTTGATTTTTTATGAAATAATGTTGTTTTTTTTTTGGAGTTTCACGCTCTATCCCGTAGATAGCGTGATAGGTAGAGGATACTTGGGAATCTAGTGTTAAGACACTCCTTTCTCATTCAGATTTTTTTTAATTTTAAAATATTGTAATGTATTTGGATATTTTAAAGAAATAAAACTACTTTTTTTGCATCGGTGTTTAGCATCAATGGTTTCGCAAGCCAGTACAGTGAGTTAGATCGACTAATATAGCTTAGGCCTTTCTTGATAAATGGACTATTAAATTTTTATTAATATTATATCACCAAATTGTCTTTTATGAAAATGCATCACGCTGTATTCCTCATATAGAAGGCAGATTGGCAGAGAGAAACCCTCCACACTCCACCCTATTTCCTATACATTGCATATTGAATATATATTATAAAAAACTACTTCTTTAATATTTTCCATAGCGGTATGTATCGTTTAGAGATGTTAACATTAGATACGACGCTGGCACCCACTCTCGGTCGTTTTGCTCCAGCGCATTCTAAAATATAGTTCCATCTCGACAGAATGTCATCACTTAGAACTTACTTGATGAGACGTTGCTCTAATTTGTTGTAAACGAAGCAAATATATGCTTATGTATATTAGTCTTTTATTTATTTTTTTAGTATTAAGGTTGTGTTTACTTTCCGTCGGATATTAACGCCGCGTTTTGTCTTCTCTAGAGGGGAAAATGAAAATTTATTAAATTTTATCGTTTCTCTGGGCGGAAATCGAACCCATATGGCTCTAGGCATAGGCTCACACTTATTCGACAAATTAATCAAAAGAAAATCTTGGTTATAGACAAGGTCTGTCTTGAACTACCGGGGACAGGTTATGAATTCGATTCCCACTCGAGGAAATTAAATATTTAATATTTTCGTTTCTATACTCTGATAACGGAACAAACAGCGGCGTTGAGATCCACCACTCACCACGCAGTGCCTCCACAATCTGTGGAAAGTAAAAAAAAATCATATTCAACAAATTTCGTCAATATCACCATATTACAAGTAT
This sequence comes from Heliconius cydno galanthus, assembly GCA_036379175.1. Lineage (NCBI taxonomy): Eukaryota > Metazoa > Arthropoda > Insecta > Lepidoptera > Nymphalidae > Heliconius > Heliconius cydno. Next base: position 188,932 of record JAKRZM010000248.1, read on the forward strand.
CAGTAACACCATATAAAGAAAACTAAACTAAAACCGGGTTATTCAAAAAAAACACATACAAAGTTAATCAGTCTATATTCGTTAACATACAGCAAACAGACGAAGGTAAGGAAGGAGTTGTGTTAATGCAACTTTTTTTTATTTGCAAAGCGTGACCTGACGGGACTTCTGGCTTTAAGAGATGGCTTATATGGGGTTATTGGATTCTTTAATTTACTTTTTTTAAGTAAACGGACATTTATAAGATATATTGTAATAATTCTTATTTACTTATAATGTAAAGAAATGTATATATATGGAATATNCTAGCGGAACATGAAAATTTATTAAATTTTATCGTTTCTCTGGGCGGAAATCAAACCCATATGCCTCACACTTGATAAATTAATCAAAAGAAAATCTTGGTTAAAGACAAGGTCTATCTTGAACTACCGGGGACAGGTTATGAATTCGATTCCCACGCGAGGAAATTAAATATTTAATATTTTCGTTTCCATCTCTGGTAACGGAGCAAAGAACGGCGTTAAGTTCCACCACTCACCACGCAGTTCCTCCACAATCGTCAATAAACAAATTTCGTCAATATCACCATATTACAAGTATCAGTAACACCATATAAAGAAAACTAAACTAAAACCGGGCCATTCAAAAAAAACACGTACAAAGTTAATCAGTCTATATTCGTTAACATACAGCAAACAGACGAAGGTAAGGAAGGAGTTGTGTTAATGCAACTTTTTTTTATTTGCAAAGCGTGACCTGACGGGACTTCTGGCTTTAAGAGATGGCTTATATGCTGCTATTGGATTTTTAATTTACTTTTTTTTTGAGTAAACGAATAGTTATAAGATATATTGTAATATTTTTTATTTACTTATAGTGTAAAGAAATGTATAAATATGGAATATTGCTAAAAAAAGTATTGTTCGTATGCGTGCCGATATCAATTGTGCTAGTACCCAAAATATGAAGAAGAATTTTTTTGCAATTTACTCTTTTAATTCATAGCGTAATTTCTCATGTAGAGGCTGTTCCCCACTTTCTGCTTATTTTCAATACATTCTTCTAAACAAAAAAATATCATATAAGCATAAAATCTGCCTCAATCAAAACTCGAACCCACATCCATCCCCACCAAACAGACAAAACATCCAATTTAAAATGTCAACAGCATGTAACCGGAGCATGTACCAGCGGTGTGAAATCAGTATTGTGATAAGCTAACGACCGTTTCTTCAGTTGGATTCCTCCGCCGTATCAATTAAATGGCGGTACCAATCTCGCGAGAAATATTTTTCACTTCTCTAATTAATGGACAGTATGGAGGTTTTGGATGGTTGTCAATTTTTTTTTGTAATAATGTTAGCAAGCAATGCTTTATATAATATAGATTTTAATGTAATTAATTGTATTTCATTTCGTTTTATGTTTTTTTATAATAATTTAATGATTGATTGACACACAAGGCACAAGCGAGACTACTGGACATGGCAAGTTAAAATTTGATATGTAAGTTAGGGAGTGTAGGCGAGCACTAAGAGATCCTCTTTGGAATTTTCTACGGGAATTCCTTTTTTATCCTTTTCTTTTTAAGTCTTGAGTTAGGTAAGAAGTTCATATTTGGCATGTTAGGGAGCGTAGGAGAGCACAAAGATGCGATATTTCGAAACACCTACGGAAACAACACTGGAGTTTTTTTTTATAATATTATAAGTTTCCGTTACATACATACAAACGACCAAAACTAATAAAAAAGAAACAAAACTCATAGATACACCACAATAAAAATAATAATAATTATAATATAATTTTCAATTTAACACAGAATTGCCCGCGAGCCATGACAGTCGGCTATCGTCATACAATCTCGATTAGCGGCCGTGACGTCCCTCAAACGTCATACAACTGACGCGGACAGTTGGCGCTGTAGATTATCTGTGGAACGAATATGACATTTGGTATTAGCGTCAGAATACTCTAATGTCTTTGCTATGCCAGGTTAATTATTGCAGAAATTATTTAATTTTTAGTATGTGCAAAAAGTTCAAAATGACGTATTAATTAAAAACAACACCTTACTGTTTTAACAATTGTTAACACATTGCTACAGAATATATTTGATATTGGTAATAAAAAATAATTATTTTCCCGAATGGGGATCGAACTCATCATTATAATTCTCGGTCCCACAGCACCACTACAGCCTCACAATAATATTTCATACAGTTAATAAGCATAGATGTAAAGTTTCTATTGAAGCGGAAAGAATAGAATAAATTGACTTCCCATTAAGTATAATCCAAAAAAAAAAANTTTTTTTTATAATATTATAAGTTATTCATACATACAAACGACCAAAGCTAATAAAAAAGAAACAAAACTCATAGACACACCACAATAAAAATAATAAGAATTATAATATAATTTTCAATTTAACACAGAATTGCCCGCGAGCCATGACAGTCGGCTATCGTCATACAATCTCGATTAGCGGCCGTGACGTCCCTCAAACGTCATACAACTGACGCGGACAGTTGGCGCTGTAGATTATCTGTGGAACGAATATGACATTTGGTATTAGCGTCAGAATACTCTAATGTCTTTGCTATGCCAGGTTAATTATTGCAGAAATTATTTTTTTTTTATATTTTTATTGAAGTTCAAAATGGCGTATTAATTTAAAACAAAAACTTTTGTTTTTAACAATTGTTAACACATTGCTACAGAATATATTTGGTATTGGTAATAAAAAATAATTATTTTCCCGAATGGGGATCGAACTTATCATTATAATCACTCACAATAATATTTCATACAGTTAATAAGCATAGATGTAAAGTTTCTATTGAAGCGGAAAGAATAGAATAAATTGACTTCCCATTAAGTTTAATCCAAAAAAAAAAGAATTTAAACAGTATTAAGGAAGTTATTTAAATATTACGAGCTATTGGAATTCCCAAATGAACCCCAGAGACCGATCCGATACAGACACCACAAAACATACATCGTAATTTAAAATATTGTGAACAAAATTGTAATTGTAAATTTAGAATAAAGGTGCCTATAACTCTTCAGGATTCCCACAGGGAGCGCTGACAGACAATGATTTAAATCCACGTTCCTTAATTAATACGAAACGAGAAAGTATATCTGTCTCTCTCCTCACTAAGTAAATACAACTAAAGGGTATACCTGTCCTTGTCACGTTAACCCTAAAATTCTATTGAGACATCTTTTAACGTTTGATTTATGAAATCGACAAATATCGATTTTATGTTTACTTTAGAAATTAGTAGTTCACACACTCTCTCGTAGCAATACAATATGTAAATCGGTTGTATTTCATACTTACATACATATTTAATAGGATTATAAGATATAGAACAAAATGGAACATTTGACCGGTGAACGGTCATAAATTGGGAATATCGTTTGAATTTTTGTAAGTACCAATAAAAATTGATGTATGGCTTATTTCTTTTTTCTTACAAGTAGATAAAAAAAAATAGCTTCACGGTGTATCTCGCATGTAGGAGGGTACACAGTAACCTAGTAGTAGTAAAGGGAACCTATTGTTAAGATATTGCGGTTTTCTTCGTCCGCCAAATTTTTCGAGATATTGCTTGTTGAGTGGTAGAGCTAAACGCGGAGCTTTTACCTTGGTGCCAGAGCGAAGAAATCAAAATATTAATGAAAATATTAAATATTAATAATTAATCATTCCTTCCCCCCGAGTCCCACAATCTTCGAATTACAGTCACAGCCTTGTACCCCTACGCCACGACAGCTTCAGACGACCTCAAGGATATTAGTAAAAAAAAAGTTTATTACAATTTTCATTAAAATCATATTTCTATTCGAATATAATGTAGAATACTCACTTCACTTACAAATATAATTTACGATTCGTTATATAAGTGTCAAAAAACCCTCAGAGCTTTCTTATCGCACTCAAAACTTCCCTCAAAGGGCCAAAGTGACCCCTTCTCCCAGTAATTAGTTGAAAACCTTTGTCTAAACCCGTTGAGCGTTAAACCGATGTTGACACGACTCGAGCTATGTCGCGTGTCGGGGACAGATTAAATAGTGATATTTAAATATAATACACGGTGGCGTGGCGAGACAATGGTTGCGGGTTCGATGTTCTTTTGAAGGAATGTATTACTTTAATAATTATACTGACAGCACATCGTTTGATTACGTAAGCACGACTACGGTAGATTAAATTCCTACTCGAGAAGTGCATTATTTTAAATTTAGTGGGCACTAGGGAACGGAGTGATAACACTATGTTCCCCCTGCCTATTCTGCTGTTACCGTGAAGCCAAAAAAATTACTAAGCCTCGTAAGATGAAAAGAACGACATTAGATTTTTCAATCTAATATGAAATATTACGCATTTTTGAACTTTCCTAAGTCTAATTCCTTACTACTACTAATTGTGTATATTGAAATTATTATGCGTTAATAAAAACAATGTATAAATTCATGGAAATTGTACTGTATAATGTTTCTTTTTTAATCTATATGATAAAAAAATAGGGCTTACCAAATCTACAATGTCAAAATAATAAATTACCCCAAGAACTGGCTATGATATCTATATCTTTAAATACATATATGTATGTATATTCGTATATCGTATGTACTAGACGTAGACAAAAATATTATTTAGATTTTTTTCTTTAATTTAAAAAAAAATAGATACATATTAAAATGGCTTGTGATTTTTACAAAAAATGACATTTAGTTTAAATATTTTATCTATGTTTTTCTATCCACTTCTATAAAATATAAACAAATATACTTTATAATATTTTTATTAATAGCGTAAACTAGAATTACGTCTTTATTTCGTTTTAATATTATTAACCTTAATTTTAGCAATAATGTTACAAAAAGATCACTAACCTTTATTTTTTTAATCATTGTTATTTACTGAAATTATTTCTTATAATAGATACTCATATAAGAACATAACTTTTCTAATAACCAAATCTAAAATTCCTCAGTATTCTCTTTATAACAATTATGGTAAAATATTCTACAAATTTCAACTAGATCGTATGTATACACTGTTGACAGCGAGTGTCGCGTGTCGTGATGCAGATTAGAGGCAGTCACGATGACTGGTTATTGAGCTTGAGCTTAGTAAAGAGGTTTCATGGTATTGTGGTAGATGTTTTTTTAGTTTCACGCTGTATCCCGCAGGGGTTTTTTTTTTGTATCCCGCATAGGAATTTTTAATACATAGTGTGTTGATCGGTGGATCTCAACGACTTTTGTTTTACCGTTTGTAGTATTAAATGTAAATTTTAACAAAATTTATTGTAATTCTTTTATTCTTATTTGGTTTTTTTATAATGTCAGTTAAAAGTTATGAAACTTAAACATATTATGCACTTTTTTACTAATAAGTAGATAATGGAATTTGGGTGTCTTGATTACTTGACTTGACTAGGTTCCCACTTCCCTCTACCCACCCTGCTTTTACAAGGTACAGAGTATAAAAGATACTTTTTTAAAACAAATATTAAAATACTTTTTATAGAATTAAAAAAAATATAAATATACATTAATATTTTTTAATCATGGTAGCGAATTTACGGGTTAAATAAAGATACATAAATAAAAAATGTCAAAAAGTAACTTGTTGTTTAAGTCAAGCGCCGTATGCTAATAACATGTATGATATGTATTTTTAAATTGTATTAAGCTATAGATAAGATATCGTTGAACTTAGTTCTGGCTGTCATTAAAAAAATAATTCGAAATCTATTTTTTTAAGGACTTTTTTAGCTAAAATTACTTAATTCTCCAGAATTCGCTTGAAAATGGGAAACGGATGAGTTTTAATAAAATGTCAAACAAATGTATTAACACTAGGTTCCCAGATTCCCTTTGCCTACCTTGCCATGTGCGGAATATAGCATAAACCTAAAAATAAGGTTAATATCAAACTTATTTAATCATAATATTAATAATAGCCACACTCGTCTGCCCAATACAATTCGGCAGTCATTTTGTAGTAGTTTGAGTTTTGTAGTTGTGAGTTCCATTCCCACTCAAGGGAACAAATTATTTTCATTTCTTCCCTCTAATAATAAGGCAAAGCGCTGCATTGTGTTCATCCAATCAACACGCAATGTCTCGAAAACTGGGTATAAAATGTCTTAAAAGTAGGTTCACTCTGCCTACCCTGAAGTTAAAGAAAATTCTGTTTTATACTAGAAAATTACCTAAAGCAATATAAATTCAAAAGAATAATACCAAAAAGGTGGTAACCGACAAACAAGCTAATAATTCACGTTAAAACAATTAAAAACGAACCTACATCTGTCGTAACGGTCTACAATATGGCATTTACGGTATAGCACCCCATGCTTATACCTTAGGGGTAGCGAGCAAGCAGTCGGGCGAGAAAAAAAATTATAATATTATAATTCACTTCTGTGGTATAGTTGGTTAAGGTAACTATTTTTTTAAACTACAAAGTGCGGCGTTGAGTTCCGTCAGTCATAATGTCTCGAAAATTGAACGGAAAGTGATAACAGACTGTCTCTATCTTCCGTGATGTATGAGGGATGATGGCTGTGGTTGATTTAAGTCAAGACAGTATCTATATTTAAATTTATTTTCACTTTCTGGCTGTAGTTAGATAAAGCGGCGTTAGGTTCCGCCGCTTAATCGTCAATGTCTTAATATGGGAACAAAAATTATGATTTTCTTGAAGTAAATTTTCTCTATCGATATGCAGAATATATGTTTTGATTATAGAATCATTCCATACAGATTATAAAAAACCAGTATTAGGGGTTTCTTGCATAATATGGAGAAGAACCTTGCTGTTCCGTCCAGTTTTCGAGACATTGCGTTAGGATACTCCGTTCTGCGCTTCCGAATACCAGACATTGTGTATTGATCGGAACACAGCGCCGTGCGAACTTGTGTGTACTAGTGCTAGTAAATGAGAAAAGTAACTTAAATATAATTCCCCCAAATGAGAATTGAACTTACAACCTATCCAATCAAGGCAAACGCTGTTACACACGACGACGGAACCCTAATTACAGTCAACCAAATTGACCAAAAAAGCTAAGTATGAAATAATTAACAAGTAATACAAGTAGGTACCTAAGAACAAACAAGCCTTCGTGTTGTTAACCCATAAAGGCAGTGTAAAGATTGCCGTGGATGGGTTTAACTGAGTGGTTAAGTTCATTTTTAACTAACTTTTGTTAACTATATTATATGAGATGTTTATATTATAGTAAATATGTTATGTTGGTTATTTAATATTTTTATTCCATCGCTCTGGAAGCGCAATACCTCCAGAATTCGGCTAAAAAGGGGGAACGGAGTGTCTTAACGCTAGGTGTCCAGAATGCATCTGCCAACTCTGCTATGTACGGAATACCGCGTGAAGATAAAAGAGGAACATTTTTCCTGTTCTAATATTTAAAAGCGCTAGGTTCCGAATTAGGATTAAGTTACGGTATTAGGTTCCTTTGCGTGTTAAGTGAAGGAAATAAATATCTAATGCACTTTTTTCAACCAGGCCGAAAATGTAAATTATTTTTTGAATCGATCAAATATCATACAAAAACATAGGTATTTTTGTTTCGAAACACGAGTGAAACCACAGGTAAAAGTAGTCTTGAGAAAATCTTAACATCTCTAGCATTTTAATCATCATTATGCTTCTTCTTACTAATATTATAAATAGTTATGTAAGCTTATTTGTTAGGCTTTCACGCCAAAACTTATCAACAGATTATTACGAAACTGTACATATTATAGAAGTATTAGAAGGGACATTACATTCTATGTATAGAAAAAATATACATTTTAAATATATATTATAAAAATAAATTTCTCTGTTACTTTATACAATCAAGATTTATATCATTAATATTTATTATAAACTTTCATTTTGAAAACAAACGTTGTACCTATATAATTAATTACTTATTCAAAACATAGCATAATTCTTACTTGACAAGTAAAAAAAAATGCATTACCCAGTAAACTATACTTGCTCGCATAATGTATGCACAATTTATATTAACGTCCTTGGAAAATAACAAAATAATAAATTATAATTGTATAGAAAAATTATAATAACTAAGTAATTTTATAAAGGTGTCACGCGAGCTTATAATGTCTATGACACCCGATATATTATTGTCGTTATATTTTTTTATATATTTTTTATTTTTCTTTTATAGCTTCATATTGTAGCCCATATAGAGAAAGATAGAGTGAGATGGGAAGAGTGTTAAGACACTGCGCTCTCTGAAATCAATCAATCATCCTCAATGAAAATTTAAATACAAATCATTCCCCGTGTGGAAATCGAAAACCAAAGAACTAACAACAAATCGAATAAATCGATGAATGTTTGTTTCACTCTGACGCAAAAACTACTGAACGGATTCGAATGCTATATTAATGGAACTTTATAAATATGTAGTTTATAGATCAGAATAACATGTATAATTTTCAACTTTAAGCGGGCGAAGCCTCGTTTGGGTAGCTAAATGTGAAAATTTGTAAGGATTTTCGTTCCTCTTTCACGCAAAAAATAATAAACATATTTAGATGAAGCTTTACGTGAATATAAATTATACAGTAGAACACATAGGCTACAATCAATGTTATAATTTAGTATAATTTGGCTATGACATAAAAATAACTTTAAGCAGGCGAAGCCTCATTTAGGTCGCTAATACGAAAAATAATAATATAAGGTCCTAATAAATTCATTGATTCCTTCGCGTGTCATATTTTCCATTTTAATACAAATAACCCATCAATGGAACTACAAAGCGTAAAGTAAAGAATAAAGGAATGATTGTTTCAGTTTGTTTGTTTTTATTTTAATTATCATTAATTGTAATCATTTGGAAACCTTTAATGAGGAGTTATGTAATGATGATGATTGATTTGAATAATTTATTCGTTTGTTAATAATACAATTGTTTATAGTTTCTTTAACACTAGGCTGCCTCTGATACCCTGCAGAATTTTTATATTTTGGTAATACTTAAAATTTAACCAATTCCAACAATATCACACACATACATACATGTTGATCTAATTACCACCTGTTTTACGTAAGTTAAAAATTAAAATATTTAAACGATAGGTACACAATTTTATATTTTCTTTTCAAATAAACATTGATCATTTCGAACCACATATTTATAAATTTGCCTCGATTTATACATAAAAAATTGGTTAAGAGCGAATTGGGATCCCTCATCGATGGTTCCGTATCCATTTTATGTATGTAGGTCAACGGATATTCTATGAAATTAACTCCAAAAAAGTTAGTCTTTACGATATTAGACATTAAATTTCAAGTTCAATTTGATACTTCCACGTCATCTTGAGAAAAATTATCTCTACGGATAATATAGACGGAAATTAAAAAATCATATAAGGATTCTTTTTTCTTCTTTTAAAGCACGGAATCCTAAAAATGGAAAACAAAAAACCTCGATTTAAATATTCAATTCGCAGGAACAGTTTTATTAAAAAATCAGTAGTTATTCTATGGACGGTCGACGATCATAAACAACGATAAGAAGCACTGTGCTCGATTAGTGATGTATTGAAATACACTATCAGTTTATCAGATGCTATAAATGTTAATATAAAAAAATAAAATTAAAATCAATCGATTTATGGCGACACTTCGGTTAGGCTTGTGTTTTATCTAGATTTACATATTTTACATATGTAGTGGGTAGACCAGGAAGAACCTAGTGTTAAAACTCTCCGTTTTCAGCTCGTTTCTAAGCACCTAGCTGAACTTGAAATGTAGGCAGAGAGAGAACCTAATAATAACACAATAAAGCAGTTCCTTCACTCAACACATAAAACTTAATGGAGACATTGAAACGCTGTAGAATAAATATATAATACGTAAAGCAACGTACGAGAACGGAGTGTTTTAACACTAGGTTCCCTCTTCCTACCCTGCTGGGTGCGAAGGACAGCGATACTGAAAAAAAAAA
>JAKRZM010000248.1:200978-243784 GCA_036379175.1 Heliconius cydno galanthus
AAAACATTAAAATTGCATAATATATCACGTTTTTATCACATTTCAGTAATTAATTACAAACATCAGGAAAAACTCGACTTTCCATACAAAACGTAAAGGCCGTTATATTAATCATATAAAATATATGGTACGCCCGAGGGTCGAATTTTCCACAATTAATTCTGTATTATATTAGGCTGGTTCTATACTACGAATCTCATACTTTTATATATTAAAATTTGCTAATTTTAAGCTTCCGATATATTCTTAGGTTTCTCTACCTATTAAGTCCAATTTTAGAGAAGTGCAAGTTAAGTTGCGTAACTCAACGCTGTGCTTTACGAGGAATTTTCCTAAATGGGAATCAAGTCTACTTATTCAGATAATCTCTAAGAACCGACGGCTTCATTTTTTTTTGTTAATCTAAATTTAAAGTCGATTTTTAAATAGCAACTCAGTTCATATTTAATTTTATTTACAAAACAAGATCTACTTCAGCTAAGCAACATTTAAAATAATGAACTAGAACAAAATAACTGGCAACGAGGCCATCTCATAGTGAACAAAATTATAATGTGATCGACTCTCATTCGGGGGAAAGATTATATTCAAATTATTTTCATTCCCCCCTCTAGTACAAAAACCCTGAGGCGCCTTCAACCCGCAATGACCAAAAATTGCACAAACAAATTTCACAAAGTGAGGCTCGGAGTGTCTTAACACTACTCTCTCTGCCTATCTTACTAAGCTGAATACGTGGAACTCCTTCCATTTACAAAAGAAAAACAGCTTTACGCAAGTAATAACCAAAAATAATTAAAACATATAACGACAAAACAACAAAAAAACACATATTTAAACAAACTAGCGTGTCCAACGCCTAAAATTCGGGGTGACTTCATAAAAATATTAATTATCGCGATAAATGGCACCAAAAAAGTTTCTTTTACAAGACCACCCCGTTAATCGCCGAGCTTATCGCACTAAAAGGGCTATAAAAGTAGATATTTTTATTAATTTTAAAGGTTTCGCGACGTTATGAGTCGCCAGTTAAGTCATAATGCCAAACGAATAGTGAATTACCTGAAATATTTATATTAAACGACTACTTTTTCTGTTATTTTTTGTTATGTTAAATGACTTTTTGAAATTTTGGGTAAATTTCGTTGTTTGCATTTGGTTTTTTGTCTCGGAAATTGTGTAAAGAAAATATAAGTAGTGTTTAGTCCTATCTCTATTTCAAACTAAATTATTTTTTCACTGGTTGTGGCGCAGACTCTGAGATAAACCATGCAATGCCTACAGAATACCGCGAAAAGTAGGGAACAGAAGTGTCATAATGGGTACGAGTCTTAAAACAAAGTTCTCTGTTTCTCTCTGTCTAAGCTGCTATGCGTAAAAAGCAACAAAAAAAGAAGGACAGATTTGCCAAAACAAGGATTGAAACGATCGTCATTTTCAGATTACATACTTAGTAACGAAACCTAACGCCACACGTAATCTAGAAACCAAACCAGAAAAAACATCTATGATATACATTCTTCACATTTTTACCATAATTAATTATAAATTAATTGACCCCACAACCATCAACCATCTAATGCTACCATAACTACGTTGCTTAATAACAATCTTTTGAATAATCGATTCATTTCCATACTATTAACAACAAAGCTTTAAAAAATTATCGCATATAAAAAATAATAATAAGCTATTACAGCCAATAAAATGACTTTGAATTATTGTTATAGACGAAACGTTCAGCACAAGCCACCTCCCCCCTACACCCCCCACAATAAAACACAATATCAAACTTTATGCCTTCTTTCTGTTTCCATATAAATCAGATTATTCTACGACATACATTAATTGGGTGGGATTTTCGTTTTTATGGTTTTTTTTTTGGGTGAGAAATCCCTTTGTTTTTGATTATGGGCTTATATTTTTATTTAGCTTCACCCTGTATCCCGCATTTAAAAGAGTAAGCAGAATGAACCTGGGAACCTAGTGTTAAAACACTCCATTTTCTATTAAACATTTCCGTTCCCTACTTTCCACCGATTTTTTGAAGTATTGTATGAAATAAATTGTATATTCTAATTATTTTTTTCTATGAATATAATAAATGCCTATATTTTTTCTTGTATAGTCCTCACTTCATGTAAAATTAATTCGATTTTCATACTAAATGCAGCAAAATCAATGCATAAAAATACACAATCTTAAGATCTTGATGAACGAACGACAAAGCGACGCTATAAGATTTCCTAAAGGTACCTTTATCGTGGCTGGCTTGTGGTACGGGACCCTAAAAAAGACCAAAATTAAAATCCACACAAATGATCAACAAAATCACAATGCAGCTATCCCAATCACCAACAATATACAACCATTATCTATCTATCCATGGAAATAATTCCAACCTGTACTGCATAGTATATCCACTCGTATCTAGAAATCTTTGCTTGAAATAGCAATAAATGAAGGGTGGGCACCGATTAAACATCGATTTGAGAACATAAAATCGGCGTACTGGCTCGTGACGCCACGTGCCTTGGAATGGGGCAGCGGTTCAAATAAACTTTAGTTTGCTATTCGGTATTATGGTTAGCATTAATCAGGTTAGTTTAATATTGACTGTGATAGTTCAAAATTTACGGTTTATTTAAGAAATGTATCTAGTTAGTTGATGACAGTATTTTTTATAATGTTTTTTTTAGAGCGTCACGCTGTATTGTTAAGGAGAGTAGGTGGAGGGAACCTGGTGTTAGGACACTTTGACTGACTGACACGTTGACTGGTGGAATTAGGAAATTTAACGCAATGATTTTTACAATAAATAATACATGGAACAACTTCATTGTTAAATTGCGTTTTCTTGTTCAATCATCTAAAGTCTAGCTCTAATTCGTTACAAAATGAACAACGAAATTTTAGGCTCGCTCTATGCTTGCTTTTCACTTTCATTGGTGTATAGTATATTATTAGTTATATATACTGTTACTAACGATTTATGGCTTTTGAATATGTCAAATTTTATTATTGACCTAAAAATACTTTTTCTATTTCACTCAAAGATGAAAATTGCAAAAAAAACCTTCAAGTTATCAATTCTGAACGTTCAATATACATACATACAAATAAAAATCGCCAACAGTACCAAAAGTGAGTCAACCCGAATTCAGCCCCCAGCTAATTATAGTCCGATTTAAAAATTACAATAACGCACAACCCCTGGCTGGGGTCGAGTAGATTAACTTCGGAACGTCTCACCAGGTGGCCTGGCTCGTTCCATTACCCTAATGTAACATGTGGCGCGACGAGCTAAGTTCCAGGTGAAATAATTCAATTACAATAAATAAAGATCATTGTAGTGCCCAATTTTTGTTATTTTGTATTAAATTAGAAGCTTATTTGTATTTAGTTAATCAGATTTGCGTAAAAACTGGTGTTAAAGATTAAGATCAATATTGGATATCTAATTTCAATTACTCTTGAATTAGCCAGAGAGAGGGTAAGTGGAGGTCGTACATTTAATTCAGCTAGAAGCATCAAGAATATTAGTATCTTAAGTAAAGTAGTTCTTGATGACATAATTTATATGCACCGAGCTTAATTTAGAATTTTAAAGTAAAAAAGTTCTCTACAGTGAAATAGTATAATTACTATATTTTAATTTATATATGCTTTCTAAAAAGTATTAAATTTCAATTTCATGTTAGTTTCTCCATAAGACTCATATTTGCTTTAAAAAATTAACACAGGGCCTTTGTAACTATCTTTTTTATATCGATAAATAATCGAAGTGTGGAATGTTTATTTTATTTAGTGTTCGTGATAATATAAATAAAATACCTATATACGTAATATAAAACATAATGCATGTATAATATATTTAGCACAAATACAAAAAAACAGAACAAACGCAAGACTATCATCAATCACCAAAAATATGGCAAAAATAAAAACCCAGCCAAAACAATAGCGTATCAACAAAACACTACGAATCCATAGCAACTGCCCCCGAACTGAACTCAGAACAAAAAGTAATTACGAAACAAATCATCCTCTGACATTTAATGCCATCGCAATATGTTCGAACCCACATTCGGCAAAATAGAACCCCATTTTTACTAAAACTCGTGGTTATATTTTTCTACTTGTATGAATCATTAACATGTTAGTTCAAAAGTAGGGGACGTAGAGTGGTGCCTAGTGCAACCCCATTGATTATCAATTAGTTTTTCTGCTCGCATCGTTTATTGTCGGTGCATTATCCACACTATTTACACGTCTCTTTGTTATACTACGTGTTAAAATTCATAATTTCAATTGTACAATCAATTTTCGGCTATATTTAGTATCGATATACGGTCGATTGCTTGATATCATAGGTATCGAATTAACACGTCCATCTTTGTAACAGATGATTCTTTAATGATCGGTTTCGAATCGATTTTAGGGCCATCGATGGTTTATTGATTTACGGTTCAGTTGTGACTTGCTCTTTTTTCATGATGAATAGATTTAGCTGGTTATCAGATCATTATCTTGTTATTCTAAATTAATTGATTGATTATCTTTATTGATTATGTTAAGTTTTCCATGCTCAGCTTTATAAATATTGTTTTTAATATATTTTTATATATTTTTAAATTATTTATATCAATAAACATTAAAAAGACAAAAATAGTTATTTATAAAGTAGCACTATATATTTTAAGTTATTATAGCATGACCTTGACGCCGTCTTGACACAGCGGGACAGCAGTCTGTCTATAACACATTGATTGTGGATTCACTTTCTTCTTTATTTTATGTTCCCACTCTGATAGACAAAACACTACTTTCATTTCCAACTCTCAATATACATGTTTCGTGTTCATAAGCGAAAATTGGAGAACGGAGTGTTTTGATAGTTATCTCCTCTACCTATCCTATCCTATCTATGGTATATATATGCTATTATATTTTAATCATTTATTTTTTATTTCCAGTCAGATATAGTCCATCAATCAGTGTACGAATTAGTCCATTCGGAAGATCGGGAAGAACTTCAACGACAACTATTATGGAATTCCTTTCTACCTCCAGACGTAAACAATTTAACTCTCCAAGACGTGCTCAGATCTGAGAGAGCTCATCTCTTAGAAAGAAGTTTCACAGTTCGATTTCGATGTTTATTAGATAATACTTCGGGGTTTTTGGTAAGTTTTCATATATAATTTATTGTAGAAGAAGAAAAATTACATTTATATTATTTATTTGGAATTAATTTTAAGTTTCAAATCAGTAATATATTAAAATAATTTTAGTATATTTTACATTTATAACAAAAATTTGTATATGTAAACATTATAATAAAATGAGAGACTTTTTTGATAAGATTTATGTCAACATTAAAAAATATTACCATTTATCGCTCAGATATCCGAAATTGGCGAAGTGATTGGTGCTGAACTGGCATGCTCGGAACGCCATAAATAAAGAACAAAAACAACACAAATCTGAAATATCTAGTGATTGGTAGATAGATATTTATCTATTAAATATAATCATTAAACTTATTTAACTTACGTATTTGATTTGTTCTTTTATAGCATTTCGACTCGACTATCGACTATTATAGCAATTTTTTTTTCTAGAGGTTAGATATCAGAGGTAGAATTAAAGTACTCCATGGTCAAAACAAGAAGACGGAAGAGCCTCCTCTCGCGTTATTCGCTATCTGCGCGCCGTTTGGACCTCCGAGCCTTCTAGAGATACCACAGAAAGAAGTCATGTTCAAGAGCAAACACAAGCTTGATTTATCTTTAGTTTCTATGGACCAAAGGTAAGAAAAATATTTTGATTATTCTTATTCATTTACTTGATGTGACATACGCCGCGAATTTAACGCAAAACCTTGGAGCCTTTGGAACCTTGGAGGGCCTTGGCACTTCTCTGTCTACTCTGCTATATGTGGAATAAGGACGTTAAGGGGGGATAAAATTTATAATAGACTTAGCGGTTTTAAATTTCACTTAATGGTTTTTTCTAATTTGAAAGAAAGAACTAATGATTTATAATTCTCTTCTCCATCTAACCATGCCGACAATTAAAAAAATTGCAAACATACTCAAACTACCACTAAAAATGTGTTGACAAGTAAAGTAAGTTTTAGCCACAATCGAGACCAAACCTGCAATTCTATCATCAAAATCTATCAATGCACCTGTACCTATAGCCATAACTTTTAATAGCTCAAAAAATATTCCCGTGTCGGTGTATTTATCCCTTTTAGACAAGTCATTAAGTCGATAACTATCAATAAATCCATTTGTCACGCTGTATGTTTATCAATTATACATTTTCTATGGAACATGGGATTTTTTCATATAACATCCGCGTTGTTCAAAGGATTTACGGTTCATGGTAACTTTTTGTAACATAAAGTATGGTATGGCCAGTCGTGTTACAGGGGCATAAACGGGACGGGTTGTGGGTTCGATTCCCACTCGAAGAAATTAAATATATAACATTGTAATTTCATTTTCGCTCTGGCATAGAACAACGTTGAGTTGCGCCACTCACAAGCATCACTAAATCAAACAAATTAAGAAGAAGAAAATAATAACAAAAGCAGGACTATCATAATATGTGACGTGAAATAGTTCATATAAATAAAACGTCCTGTGTCTCAAATTCGTTCGAGAAGTGGAATGTTTTCTCTACTTACTTAAAAAAAAGTAAACAAATTAATAATTATTCCTCCAAGAGGTATTTAAACTGTAACCCCAACTTTACTTATCTATTTCATTCACTTTTCAGAGGTAAAATGTTGCTGGGATACACCGATGCGGAGTTAGCTAACATGGGTGGTTACGATCTGGTGCACTACGACGACCTCGCGTACGTAGCAAGCGCTCATCAAGAGTGTGAGTATTGAAAATCATAATTTTTATACTTTTAAAGATTTTTTCAGCTCATCCCCACGTAATAGGATAGGCTCAGAAGGAACTTACCATTATGTAAACTATTATTATATATTTTCTTAATATTTATTGAACAGAACGCATAATATTTATTTAGAAACCATTAGTCGATTTTAATTTATATTTTAATATTTACAGTGTTAAAGACTGGTGCATCAGGAATGATTGCGTATCGCTTTCAAACCAAGGACGGCCAGTGGCAGTGGCTTCAAACGTCTTCGAGGCTCGTCTACAAGAACTCCAAACCTGACTTCGTGATTAGCACTCATAGACCTCTTATGTAAGTATAGTTTAATATTTAGAGGCATTACGTGCTGAGTGGCGGAACTAAACGCCGTTTTGTCTAATACTTAATATTTGTGTTTTTGTGTTATTTAATATATCAAAATCATTGTAATGTTACGCCTTCATGTATAATTTGGCCATATCAGCAAAGAATAAACGTCCATTATCGATACACGGTGTTATTTAAAGAGATGTTTATATTAATATTTTTATTTCCAGGGAGGAAGAAGGACGTGATCTTCTAGGAAAACGTACAATGGATTTTAAAGTCAGTTATCTAGATACTGGCCTGACCAGTCTATACTTCTCTGAAACAGAACAACTGTCTTGCGAATCCAACGCGACGCCTCCTCGGGCGGCGCGACGGTATAAGACGCAACTTCGAGACTTTCTATCAACTTGCCGAAATAAGCGACGTGTTCCGCCTACTCCTGCTCCTCCCCCTGTAGACTATATCCCAGCAGATGCTGTAGCTGCAGCATATACTAATTTAAATGGGGCCTATGCTGCTCCATACGGGGAGTACCCGCCAACTCCAGCATTACATTACGCCCCGCCTTTAGACGACCGGTTCTTAACAACTGACAATCTCTTCCAATACAAACCTCTATCCTACCATTATACATATCCTCCAAATGGCTTCCTTGAACCTGCTCCTCCGGGATACGAAGTGCCTCCCTATCATAGACCTCCATCCCGGGAATACACTTATGTGGATAGTAGATATATGAGTCCAGTGGCAGAAAGAAGGTCTCCCAGTGTAGTTGGTCCTAGTCCCGCTGGTTCTAGTGGTTCAGCCGAACAGGATAGAATGCAAGCGGATATGCCGCGTCAGACCGTCCTGATGTGGGGTGCGGGAGGAACAGCGCAGGAGGTCCCCGTGGAATACTCTCCCCCACAGGTTTGGAGATATCCCTCCCACTACCACACTGCTGAAGCGACTCAATGAACGTAGATTATAGATTTTTGTGCAATAACGTACTGAATGATATGGCATTTAGCAAAATTTTTAACCATTTATTAAGGAAAAAATTGATAAGTTCGTTTTTACCCGATTATTTTTACCAATTTTGAAAATTGTTTTATTTGTTTTAAATATATATAATATTATAATTCCATAATAATCATTTGATATGCGATATCATTCGACATGTACGAAATGTCCTTTATATCAGGACTTCGGGCGCAAACATAAAACCACCAAAGAACGCCCCTCTAATCCGAATTTGTTTCTTTAATATTTTACTATAATTAACTTTGGAAAGGATGTTCACTGGTCATCCTTCGCACAGTTCTTAACTAGTGCACTATGCGATGCAGCTTAACTTTTTTGTTAAATAACATTTTATCAACGATGCCTCGCTCAATGATTTCATCTTTTTTTATATTATATTTTATGAAAAACTATTGGTTCAATATAATTTTAATCGAAATAAGTATTGAAAGATTGAAGCCAGTGCTAATTTACTTATAAAGATTGTTACACAATATTATATACCATACCATATATCTATACTTACATATAAATTTTAAATAATTTAATATGATTTTCACCATAGTAAATTAGCGAAGATATATACCATATGATATTAGAGAAGTCAATTCAATAGTTTCTCATAGAAATATTCTACTCTCAATTGAACTTCCATTATCAACTGTATATAATTTTATGTATTATAAACGAAATATCCAAAAATATTATAGATTAGAGTAAATATAGTTTAATTTAGCTTCATCATTGCCACGCAGTGCAATGTGGGGTGCGATGTAAATATTTATTTTATTAGCTTAAGCTTGGTTTTTGAGTCTGGTTCGTGATTGCTTAATGTTTTTTGTATTGAAAATTAAACGAAGAGGATCGACTGGATTTTACAATTAAATTATATTGTGTTAAATAATAATTGGACTTACCCTATAATATTTTATAAAATAAAGTGATAAAACTATTTTAAGATCAACATATCATTAAATTTGTTGTTAGATCAGTAGTTTTTCTTCGTTTTCTCATATGAAAAATTAAACGAATTTCTTTTAAAGTTAGACTAATGATTAAACATATCAATAATTGTAATAGCATGCATTATATAATTTACACTTTAAATTGTCTCCTTATAAATATAAACCTTATTTGAAACATTTTATGATTGATTATTATAATAGGTTCCCTCAGCCTACCCTGCTATATGCGGGATACAGCGTTAAGCTAAATTTAATAAAATCAACTTAACTTTAATAAAATGATAAAAGATAAAGTATTTTTCATTACTTCATTTCCTAACTTACCACATTTATGGTAAATCTATTAGGACAAAAGTATATTTACCAAAATGTTTTTACCAAATTGTCAAAAAGTTTAATATTTATAGGGGAGACAAACACTGCCATGCCAACACGTTCTAGCACCTGTACATACACAACTGCGTGCCTTTTCATACAGTTACTGTAGTAAAGTACTACTAGTAAATTCTTACTGGTGAAATATTACTAGTAAACTACTACTAGAAGAGTACTACTAATATATACTATTGTGCTTCAGTGAGCGGTTGGCCTGGCACCGCGTCGAAACGATCTTCCGACGTCGTTAGTATAAGAATAGTTAAGGTTTTATTAATCGAAGAGCACTTTTCGTTGAAAGTTTGATAATTATTGAATTTCATATGAAATTATATTATCAGTCATAAAATTTAAACTATTTATATGTTGTTATTTAACTGTCACCATTTAAATGTCAATACATGATTACTCTTATAATATAGTAACTTCTCATATAAAAAAACATTGTCAGACATTAATATGAATTAAATTTTTAAGCCAGAATACTATAGGTTACCATAGAATAGATAACCAGAGGCATTATATATATTTTACTTAATAAAAAATGCAAAATGAAGCTAAATCGTAAAAAAAATTAATGAGGTTTTATTTGATTTATCGTATTAAATTTCTTATAGCAACTCCTTACTGGTCACTTAAACTTTAAACGATTTTAAACCATTTATAACACTAAGTAAATTAATTATCAGGCCTTGATTCAGATTTCAATATAACGATATTAACTTTTTTTTGTATAAAAGAGGTACTACATACTAAATGTCTCGAGTATTCGGCGGTATGTGGGGAACGGAGTGTCCTGACACCAGGTTCCTCTGCCTACTTTGAACAAATAAAAATATAGATATAAATGTAAAAAAAAGAACTCAAATCACAGTGCTCTTCGTAATTTGTCTTCGCATTGTATATTAAGAAATTGTATTGTCCATACATACGGGTTAACCGATTAGATTTTTTTATAATAAAATAAATCGAGTCATTAAGCGAATTTATCTTCCACTGTGAGTTCCATTAATGTTTGTTTATAAAATTATAAACTATTTTAGTAATAAGGTGCAAAAAAGTTTTAAAAAAATACACTTTCACCAAAAGAATTTATAATGCTAGGTCCTTATATACTCGTGAAACTGATATAATAAGGCATAGTTATGTCAAAATATATTATAAATTATTGAGCGACGGTTGTGGGTTCGATTCCCGTTCGGGGGAATGATTATATTTAAATTATTTTCATTTCCTCGCTGTGGTAGATAGCAATACGCAATGTCTTAAAATTTATGAAATAATCTTGTCCGGACCTAGTTTTACAATACAACGAATTATAAAATACCACATTTTCAAACACCGTTTTTTAAATTTATAAACAATAAAAAAATCACTTGAAATTTTTGAATTTGTAAATAAATAATTAGGTTAGTACGCTTTAACTATTATCAACTATTGTTTGAATAAACTTAATTATTTAATAAATCTATGTTTAAGGTGAAAATATTGAGACAATCTCTTGTATTTATTTTACTATAGCATAATTATGTAATTAAAAGAAAATCAAATAAATTTTTTCAAGCCACTGATATGTTTGTGTTTTTTTTACTTTTTTATGGAAGGAGCCGTGATTTTTCTCTCTGTTCTATTTATCAGTACAGCCATATAATTCAGCCATGTAGTAAAAGTATATTTTACACAAACGATTTCAGCTTGACACTTTTGAGCCCCTCATAACCAATTAGTCTACATGCATGAAATTTAATTTCAATTTTAACCTGAGTGAACTCAGAACTTGGCACCCATATAGATTTCTCATCCTTTTTTTCGGTAAAGTCGAGAGTGATGCATTACTTAACATTTAATTTAGCCCTCCTTTCACATTTATATTTTTTTATGGAATCTAAATAACTTCTAAACATGCCAAAGAATCAAAATGCCCACAACTTAGCTAGGAGAGGAGCTTGGTAGGCAGAGGAAAACTTCTGATAAGACACTCCGTTTCCCACTTTCCGCCGAATTCTAGAAAAGTCGTCGCTTAAAGGGTTAAAACTCTTGAGTTTATCTTTGATGAATGAATTATCAATTAATTCATTATTGTGATATTTTTTAAGTACGTGCCGTATACCGGCACTCCAGACTCTCACTTCTTCATTTAAAGACTTCCGTTCTCCCCTTTATTATTATTAGACTCTACAAAATATTAATAGTAGATTGGTGTATAAAATATTTCAATATTTTGTGCCAAGTAAATAAGTAAAGTGCTGCCATCTAGTGTGTAACTTCATTACTAATTCACTAAGCATACATATCTCTACGTAGAGTCGACGGTAGTTTTATAAAACACGTAAAACCGTAGCTCCATAACAGATGGCGCTAGCATCTTTGTGAAACACAATTCGCTTAAAAGCCAAAAAGGAGAAACCAAAAAGAAGTAATTTATATTTTAGAATATTTTTTTTCACATTTTCCATTGGGGAAATCGAACCCATAACCTGTCGCGTTTAAAGTTACACTCTTGTACTCCTGCGGCATAACTGGCCTAAAGAATTCGTAGGAAATTGGAGAATGGAAGCTCTTAAATGAGAAAAGAGTGTCTTAAGGATTCCAGGTTCCTTCTGCCAACCCTGCTGTGTGCGGGATACAGCATGAAGTTAAAAAAACGCTACATACCCATATCGTACCGTGTGAAATCGTTACAAATAACATAAGTGGCTAAGAAAGCCTACAAGATAATTGACCATAAACAAATTAAAACTGCATATCGAATTGATGCATTTAAGAAATCGAGCTTTTAATATTTAAATTTTAAAACTTAATCGATGTGAAATTCTTCATAATACAAACCTGTTTTTCCACTTTTACTATCGAGAGAAAGAATATAATATAAGAATTATAAAAAAACTAGCCTTTGTTTCTGGTTTCGTCGCGTGAAGTATATGAGAAATGACATGTTGAAGATGACCTTAATCACAGATATAGTAGGTTCCTTTTATTAGCATTACGTTGTATTCCGCTCATAGCAGGGTAGGCCGTTAGGTCAAATACCTTGTTATCGGATCTAGAAAATGAAAATATTAACTATTTCATTTCATCAGATGATGCCTCCAGAATTCAGAGGCAAGTGCTATAGCGTTAGCATTAGGTTCCCTCTGCCTTCCCTGCTATACAGCGTTAAGCTGGAATAAAAAGTTTAATTTTGATATTCTATTATCGGAATAGTCCCTCTAATTACTTTGAGTTCACTTGAAATAAAGGTATTAATATAAAACCTTTAAAGATATTAGATATATACACTTACTTCTCGTATAGAAAATGTTCCAATTACACAATAAGATCGTTCTATTAACAACTTTATCCATACAAATGACATCATTTAAGAAACGTACCGTTCATAAATAACTTTCAAATATTACGAAACCTGGTGTAAGTTAATTTAACTGACGATTAAGGCATCATTTTATGGTGTTTGTTATATCAACTGGTATATTGACCTGACTTCACTTAGTATACATTTTTTAGGTTCACGCTGTTTCCCGCACACAGCAGGATAGGCAGAGGGAACCTAGTGTTAAGACACTCCGTTCCCCACTTTCCACCGAATTTTGGGAGGCTTTGCCTCGACACCAGAGCGAAGAAATATAAATTTAAATATTTTTTTTCATTTCATATAGTGGGCATCGAACCCACAGCCTTTATTTGTATGGTCTCGTTAAATATACATTTAAAATAAAATAATTTTTTTATGTAAAATTTAATTGAATATAGTTTCACGAACGTTGTTGCAGGGACAAAAGGCTTTCCTTTTGCTAAGCTACGCAGTTCCCCACTCTCAAATTTGCGTGCCATTGCGTGTTCCGCGGAACTCAACGCTGCGTTCGTTCACCGTGCAAGGTAATGATATTAGTAATGATATAAATAATTAAAATATAATCATTGCCCCGAGTTTACACTCATACGCAACAGCCACCTTAATTCTTTATTTCACAGCTATAATCTATATCAATTCTATACTTGTAATAGAATCGTGACGGATCGGCGTCTGTACATAAAACATACATATATAAGAAAAAATATTATTAATGACATTTAATAATGTAATTAGAACTATTAAGATAATTCCGTTCCCCGATATTCCGTTCAATTCTAGAGGCATTACGTGATGAGTGGCAGAACTCACTCCGCTTTGCTTCTACGCCATATCGAAGGTATAAAATAGAAATGAATCCACAACCTGTCCCATTTACAGTCACGCTCTTGTGCCATTGCGCTATGAGTGGTCTCAAATTACATAATAAAGAGAATTAATCACTCTTAACATTACCCAACCTCATAGTGATCTAAATGTGTCACTAAACACTTGTAGGATTAAACTTGCAAAGTTGTTTGTATGAGAATTAATAGATGCAGAGATGAGAGAGCGCACGCGCAGCCCGTGAAATGTTTACTTTAGAGATATTATAACCACCTTATATTAATTTTTATTACTAGTTAAAGCCCCACCCGGAGAAATGAATATTATTCTTTTCTACGTCATTGCAAAACAGATCGCCCCATTGAGCTTCAGAGTCAGGGTAGAAAGTGAAGAACGGAGTGTCTTGCGAATCTATTAAGATTGAATTGACACTGACTCTGTTCTCACTGACTTGAGAGACAAGACAGTGTGTTTAATTCCCACTCAGGGGAGTGAAATATTTATTATTTTAATTACCTCACTGTGCAACCGAAACGGAAATTCCAAATAGTCATTCTAAATTCCCGAGGCAACTCTAATAATATAATCTAACCACGACCCGACCCGATCTAATCTAAACCGGGTTACATTACCACGATGAAAATGAAATGAACTATTTAACACAAAAAACAAAACAACAAGTAGTTCCTGAGATTAGTGTGCTTAATCTAATAAATTAGTATAGATAATAAACCTTACACAAATGTGGTGGTAATAACATCTCTACTGAATGTTTCACACCTGAACGCACTCTAAGTATCTAGAGACACGCACCGCACTACGGCGCTAACTTTCGAGCGATTCCAACGTATTTTAGACGTAATGTTATTTTAAATTTAAAATATTAAATTTAAACTTTAAATTTCTTGTGTTTTTTTAGTGATTTTGTTTAAAATATCGTGATTTTAGGAAATTCAAAATGCGTACAGACTGGACAGTTTATTTGTTTGTAATGGTAAGGATTTCTTTATTATTTTTGTAATATTGGATACCAAATTGGGCGTTAGTTTCTTTTGATCTATATATAAAATTTTTACCTGGAAAACAATTCAAAACAATTATACTGTAGGTATACTAAAGGAATATTTTGTCGCTACTTTTCATTTAATGTACCTTCTTCCTTCATAACAAATAATTTTCCAGTAAAATGACTATATTAACAGCCACAACTATACTATAGCTAATATATTTCGTTATTACTTCCTCACATCTTCCGCATCTTGCGGCTTATACAGACTAACCTGACAGTCCCGTATAAGCTGGAAGTAAACTAACTTGCAAATTTAATAAAGTCTGGTTGTAAAAATATATTATTGTTTATTGCGACCAGTCGCTTTGGTGACAACACAAAGCGCGGTGTTGTGTTCCGCCACTCAACACGCAATGCCTCGAGAATTCGACGGAAAGCGGAATCCTATACTAGGGTCCCTCTTCATGCGGGATACGATCCCTGCTACATGAATAAAGAACGTGTATTATTGAGAAAACAAAAAAAAACCCGACTGCTTAATTAAATAAATATATCCAATCATTTATTAAAACCGTTTCACTACACTGATTTAACAGTTACAACGGAACAAAGGAAAGGACATACATACGTGCGCGCTAAAACATAACCCTCCTTTTGGCCTCGAATAGGTAAAAAGCAGTAAAACGCACGTCGTTGCGTGTCTCGTAAGTCCAAAGTGACAGCCACCTGCATATTGCACGTGATTTATCGTATATACAATTCTTAAATGTTTGTTGTTTTTTCTAATCTTTTGCTGCATCTCTTTGATAGAAAGAAAATGGCAATAGAACTTTCTTTTGTATATTATTATTTAAAGAATACGAGGAAGGTAAGCAGTTCTGTTAGTTAAACTTAAAAAATATATATTTTTTAATATTATTTTACCCAAATGGTTAACGAGATTTAATGGCAATGTGGCACAAAATTTTAATATGCAGTTGCTTGGTCAACATATTAACTGATTTAATTATTTTTTTAATTCAAAATAAAAATATAAACAATCATATTTAGTAAGGAAACCCGTCAAATACGAGTCACACTCGTCCATGTTGGTAAAATATTTCTCAATTGCTAGTTTTCTCATCCATAAACAAAATCTTTCTGTGATCTCCCTTTGCGTACCGCTTTAATTCTTGTTTTCATTTCATCACCCTAGTGAAACTTTTGTAGATGGCAAATCCTAAATTATGTTTTAAAATACAAGACATGATCCTCGTCTCCCGAGTTTGCTTCGTCGTCTTTTGCTTACAGACAAGATTTCTCCGAATTCTTTCCCTTACTGCTTTGCCCACCATTTTCTTATAGGTGGACGATCAGATCTTTTTCTGTCACAAACAGAGGATTTCATTGTACCTATGGCTTAAAAAATATATATTTTACTCCATATCTATTTTACACAGCGATTTTGTTCTCTTTATACCAAAATATTGTATGATATTAAAATAAGGTATATTTTATCATCACAAATTATTTTATCTTACTCGTATTTATATCGGCACGAAAATACTATACATTTATATAAAAATGTATTTTTTTTCTAATTCAGAAGTAATATTATTAATACTTATTTGTTTATTTCATTCCAAGAGTATTTCTGGCCAGATTTACGTTATGTATATAAGAGGCACGTAAAGTATGTATATCTAGAGTATTTAAATACCGTTACACATATTTATTTACATTCGTATTTAGAGTAGACATACCGTTTTAGCCATAAAACGTAAAAAAATAAAGTTATTAAACTTTCTAGAAAGTAAAATTTAGTTTTTATTGCTATAATATATATTTTTGTTTGTTGTGCATTTTCTCTACTATAGAGCTTTATCTTATCTATTCAAATAAGTATAATAAATGAGAAAGTCACTATTTCCTTATGTCTTTCTATTATAATATCATTTTAATATTAAAATATTGAACTAATTGTAATAATTAAAAGAAAATCTTTTGTGTTAGTAATTGTAATAGAAATAATGAAGAATGCAAAACGCGGCGTTGAGTTTCGCAACACAACACGCAATCCAATTTTTTTTAATAATAAAATATAGAAATAATAACAGACGTATCGAGTCAAGGTGCAGTGTGACACAACGTTTGACTGTAAATGGACAAGATATAGATTCGATTTCCATTCGGGGGAATGAGTTGTTTGAACGGAAGGTATTAATACTTGATACTATCTTGCTATAAGCGGGATACGCCAAAAGAATATAGAAAACAATAACCTCATTTTGCAAAGTCGGTTAATAAAAGGAAATGTGTCTATTACTCGCGTAGTCATGTGTTAAGTGGCACGATCATCTAGAACGAGTGCGAAATAAGATACTAATTCACATATGATATTAATAATATTTCCTTAGCACGCTGTATCCCGCAAAGAGCCTATCCTAGGCAGGGGAAATCTAGTGTTAGGACAATTTGTGTGAGAATGTCAATCACAGAGTGAGCTAAGTGTTAACACTAGGTTCCCAGGTACCCTCTGCCTCCTATGCCATGTGCGGGATACAGCGTGAAGCTAAAAAAAAACGAAAGAGACGGTCTCTTTATATTTTTATATCACTGCAAAACGCTAAACAAATATGGAAGTGAAATATCTATTTATCAGGCACAGTTCACATCTGTCAATTTAGTAACACCCTGTAGTCTGTATATATAATTACATAATTTTACACATTGTCATTCGTTATAACAAGAAATTCAATTGAAAGTAAGAATGGATTCGCCACTTCGTCCCACAATTAAGTGAAATTCAACGTCAGATTAATCAATTTGTAATTACGTGAGAAGTACATACTCGTATATGTTCGTATGTTTGTTTCGAGATTCTTTTATTGCAAGCATAATAGCCAATTTGTATGAAATATAAAGAAATTATGAAAATTAAAATTATTATTGTATTTTCAATAGGTTCACGTTGTAAGCTTGATATTTACATAGAATAAAACAAGTGTAAAAACACTCCATTCTCAGTTTTCTACGCGTATTCAAGTCTCTCAGCATCGTACTTTGTTTCGCCAGAACATAGAAAATTAATAAATGAATTCTCCAAATGAATATTGATCCCACGAACCTTTGCTAACGTAAATCTAAAAAAAAGAAACAAAAACTTTAACACTAAAACTAAATAGAAATTACAGAAAATATGTATTTAAAAGAAAAGTTAATTATTATTCTGTCAGTGAATGGCATTCAACCCAGACCTAAGACCCCTGAGGAACTATCACAATATGAGAAAGTCAACGCAAATGCAAATGGGGGTAACGGAAAAATAAATATCTTTTTGTATGTTAATATATATGACATGTTTTTGAGATATATGCCTATGCAAATAAAATTAGAGAAAGTATGTTTTTTAAAGAAATTTCTTTTATTCTCGTCTTATGGTAATCTGTAAAAAGGTCTCCGGTAAAGATTCTTCTAGTGTCGAGACCAGACTCCAGAATTTGTGAGGCTGTTTAGTTTATCATGATTTAAACCTGCGCCTCTTAGAAACCGACCAAGCGCTCTGAGCACTAAGCCATACGTCCTTGTGAAGCTACATTGAAATTCTTCTTCACTTCTTACAACTCATTAATGTTATTAGTACCTTGGTTGGGGATTTTTCTAAGAGACACAAGTTCAACTACCGCTACGTTCAAATTTTTACAATTTTTCTAAAAATATTTATCTATTCATAGTATGCGGAAACACTTCAAAATTTTAAATATAAATTTAAAAAAAGTTTTTAAATGATAAGCATTATTGAAAATATCGTTTGTTTGTCAATCGAAAAACGATTTGTTCAATTAGCAGAAAAGAGAGACGGATTTATATAACTTTTTTCTGCATAACAAGGTAGACAGAGAAAACCTAATGTTAAGATACACCGTTCCTCAATTTTCAACTTCCGTGATATTGCGTGTTAAGTGGTACTCCTTAACGCTTTTTCTTGTAACCAGAGTAAGGAAATGAAAATAATTTATTCCCCCTAGTGACTTTTGCAATAAAATTTAATTTTATTTTTATTTTTTTCTCTATTTATTTTCAGGTAACAATGGCTACATCCTATTTATCACACGCAGAAGACCGTACACATGACTTATCAGAGTCAAAATCAGATAAAAGAATATCGAAAAGAGATGCCACAATCTTTATTGAAAGCTATCCGATAGAGCCAATATACAAACATAGACCTAAAATAATTTACAGAAGGATATCTAAACAAAGATATACAAGTAAAAGTCCAAAACCAAAGTATGGCCCACCAATACACTATAGAAGTAAATCTAGGAAACCAGTAAAAAAGTATAAGGGTAACACGAAGCCAAAATATGGACCACCTCATAGTTACAAGAGACGTCCAACAAAATCCAAATATGGTCCACCCAAAATGAAATATAAGTCAGTGTATGGTCCACCTAAACAAAAGCCAGTTAGTTACTATTCTCACGAACCTGCAGGTTTTGGAGAGCCTCCAGCAGACGAAACTATTGATTATCCACCTAAAAAGCATTTCGGAGAGCCACCGCTTGACTCCTATGGTTCCGCCGTAAGCGCAGACGTGTTCGACCCTTACATTCCAGATCATTTCTCTCCACCTTCTTATTCAGATACATCGAGTTTTGACAATTTAGATACTAATTTCGATCAAGACTTTAGACCTTGGCAAAAATTCCACGAGCAAAGTTACGATAACAGCGTTTCATATACTAAGAAACGACCCGTGTATGTCCGACCTGAACCATTCGATTTCCATGAAGATTTCGACTTGAATCCTTATTCTTATAACGAAAAACATAGCGAAGCTTTTGATGAAGAACCAATAGAAAGAAAGAGACGACCCTACTACTTGAGTGAAACTGTCAAATTTAAACCTAGAAGACAGAAGCCAACTCCTGAACCCGATGATGAAGTATTAGTTGGAGGCCGATATGCAGAACCACCAGCAAGATTCGTACCTAAATACCAACAAACCGTTTCTTTACATTCAGAAGATGACGACTTCGTACCTTTGAAGGGATTTGTTGATCCTGATATTGCAATATCAGCAACTATTTCTCCTTACGTAAATTATAAACATAGCAATGTAGCTTTTAGTCCTCAGAATCTTAACGATGCATTTAGTATAGTAGATAAGTAATCAATATTACATCTAAAATGTATAGCTTTAATTTGTATTAAGTTATTTATATTTACTGTGCTTATCTATCGGTATAATATTGTATAGGACTTAAAGAACAAAAATACGTTTGTATAGAACAGCTATCACCATAAAGCACATTTCAATAAATTGAAGTATATACTCGTACTTTTATTCATTCTATTTCTTTTGTATTGTCCACCACAGTCACTCTATGAGGTAATGTGAAAAAATAAAAAGAAATATTTTTGTATTATTTAATTATATACCCACAATTTGAAATATCTTACAATAAGACTAATACGAATGTAAAAAATCCATGAAAAAACAATCATAATAAAACTAAAAGAGTTACAATACCTGTTCGCAAATATTTAAGTTTAAATTTTTAAAAAGCTATAAATAAACGTCTATCAACTATATGAATCAGAAGCTTAAATAATAAAAGTCTTAATAAATCTAAAAAACACAGTATACAGTATCATTCTAAAAACTAATATTTCTTACACCGCTTACATCGTAAATACGTATTTATTATAATGTTAACTTTAGTTTACGATTTGATTGCAAGTGGTTTACGAGTTGGTTGGTTGGTAGATTTAAAAACGAACTAAGCTTAAAATTGGCAACGAGAAGTTATTAAACAAAATTCTCGTTGCCTATTTTAAGCTAAGCAACTTTTTTGTCACTAACATTCGCTCTCGGTAACCGTCTTCTCTTCCTTGCATTGCCACAAGCAGCTCTTGCAGCTTCACACGCTGTATGAGCAGCTTGCTTCGTAGCTGCACACTCAGCACAAGCACATTGTAACTTATGCTGAAGATGAGCTAACCTTGACCTAGATTCGGCTAGATTATGACACTTTTCTTGCAATCCATATTTAACTTTCTCTAACACACAGTGGGTCGCTTTTTCCAATTGAGCTGATAGTTGAACTGACTGCATCATTATTTTATGCTGTAAAATTACATGTAGTCATTACGCATGTCTAAAAATATTTTTAACAAATAGTAAAATATGAAGGAAATACCAAATTGAGCTACCAAAAAATTCAAATAAAATGAAAACGCGGTGAAATTTTCATAACAAAACAGCAGGGAATACTTACCTGTGCAGTAGCTTGCTGAGCGGCTTGGACAGCGGCATTCACAGCTGCTTGTTGCTGATGTACTGCTGCAGTGTTCTCTGCAACGACAGCTTCTGCTTCCTTTACTTCTTGTTGGAGTTGCTCAACGACAGCTTGTTTGCCCGCAAGCGCTGCTTCAGCAGCTTTAGCAGCTTGAAGCGCCTTCTCTGCTAATTGGGTTTTAACCTATAATAAAAAGGAATTAAATTTTTTAAAAATATTTTGTGTTTATGTAAAATATAAAAAAAAATAATTAAATCAGCTTCACGCTGTATCCCGCACACAGTAGGTTAGGCAAAGGGAACCCAGGGTTAAGACACTCCGTTCTCCACTTTCAGCCGAATTCTGGAGGCATTGCGTTTTAAGTGGCAGAACTCAACGTCGCCCTTTGTCTCGACACTAGAGCGACGAAATGGAAATATAAACGTAAACAAATATTTCAAACAAACGTCGCGTTACAATCATACCCCTGTACCGTACCGCCACGACGCGACGGCCTCAATATTACCTTTTGTAAATTAAGATCAGTTTCAACAGATACTAAAATGATAAAACCGAATTCCAAAGTAAAAAAAATTAAAGATTCGTAACAAAAATTATGGAAAACACGAAGGCTTATTAATACGCACCATATGTGCTGCTTGAGCTCCAGCTGCATTTTGTGCGGCTTGAGCAGCCTTGGCCTCAGCTGCTGCTTTTTGAGCTATACTCGATGCACACTTGGCTTTACAATCCCGAGGTGCTTCTCTCACTTTATTGTCGTGTCTTTTAGAAACAGATAAATTACCATCTGATGATTGTAATGTTGGATATCCTTGCACTGACACGAGAAGCGTCAAATAGAATAACGTCCAAAATTTCATTCTTGAAAATCTTGTCTCCTGACGTACATTTAGCAGCAATAATGAATTGTCTCAAAAACCTGATTTTGTCGTCTACATANTAAACGTAAACAAATATTTCAAACAAACGTCGCGTTACAATCATAACCTTGTACCGCAGCACCAGGACGGCCTCATGTTAAATATTACATTTTATGAATTAAGATCAGTTTCAGCAGCTACTAAAATGATATAACCGAATTCCAAAGTAAAAAAAATCAAAGATTCGTAACAAAAATTATGGAAAACACGAAAGCTTATTAATACGCACCATATGTGCTGCTTGAGCTCCAGCTGCATTTTGTGCAGCTTGAGCAGCCTTAGCCTCAGCTGCTGCTTTTTGAGCTATACTCGATGCACACTTGGCTTTACAATCCCGAGGTGCTTCTCTCACTTTATTGTCGTGTCTTTTAGAAACAGATAAATTACCATCTGATGATTGTAATGTTGGATATCCTTGCACTGACACGAGAAGCGTCAAATAGAATAACGTCCAAAATTTCATTCTTGAAAATCTTGTCTCCTGACGTACATTTAGCAGCAATAATGAATTGTCTCAAAAACCTGATTTTGTCGTCTACATAAGTGGTACTTTCAAAAATAATAATAAACATATACTTTGTAAACTTGATAACAAACCACAATCTGATGTCACTATATTTCTGTGACATGCAGTGACTGACATGTTCCAAATTGAAATTATTATTTTTTGCTAAAATTATTGAAGAAATTGCGTGAGGAGTTATTGCGGAATACAAATAACATACATAACATCGTTTTTTTTTAATACTTATTTCTATGTGAGCTCAAAAACTAAACAAGAAAAATAGCATACTTACTAAAGAAATATAATCAATAGTCAGTCATACACTTATATAGAAATAATATATAACTCTGGCATGTTAGTAACAGAAGAAAATCTCCTTTTAAATATTTATGACAAGTAATTTGTCAGTGTCCTTTTGTGCTGTAATTCCTTTATGTAAAATTATAAAGTTTTCATTTGGAGAATTTAAAGGAAATATGATTTTGAAAAACAATTGTTAGAGGTAAGGTATACTAATAATTGTAGTAGTATAGTAATAATAATTTAGCAAAAGTATATCTGTAGACTAAAACTCAATTGTAGATAGTAGAGGTAACCTGATGCAAAAGACTACGGTCAACCATATCCACAACCATTTATGCGTTCAGTCATAAACCTAACTAGGGAAACCAAAATATTTTCAATAAATATTATATCTAAGCATTTTCCAATATATGTTAATAAACAACTTACAACCATTGCATGGCAAAATTAGACACTTGTTAACTGTATCATCACTTTTTAAACAAAAATATTTTGTTTAGCAGGATGCAGCTATCCTGCACATAGCAAGGTAGGGAGAAGAAACCTGGGAAACTAGTGTCAATTCCCCACTTTCCGCCGAATTCTGGACGCATTGCGCTTTCTATCGACCTAGAGCGAGGAAATGAAAATATTAAGTTTCTTCTACTAGGAATCGAAACCACAACTTTTCGCGTTGTCGGTTCCTTGATAATTAAAATGTATAAATGTTTCAGGAGCTACATCAGGTATCAGGAACGTCAAGCCACGTCGAAGTGTGGAGAAATATAAAAGATGATTTGCCTCTCACTCTACGCCTTCATCGCTTCAGCCACACTGCTCGCTTGCGTCCCCGTCTGCTATCGTCAGTTTGAAATGAATAAGCTCATCAAATGTCTAAGAAAATAGAAATAAAATAGGATTTTTCTAAAATGGTCATATGCCTGTCTTTTGTCACAGCCTTTGTTGCGGCTGCCTGTATATCTTGTGCCCCGATACTGTTAGATAGTTGCTTAAAAAAATCTTCCTGTAAAACTAAATCCCCTTGTCGAAGTTCATGTCGCTGAGGAGTTTGTTTCCAAATTAAATGTTTTGAGGATATAGATATTGGAATATTAATAAAATTGTATAGTTGTTAAGATGTTGGTTTTATTTTGTTTATTTAATTAAATAATTTAATTTCCATTTAATGTCATATTGACGAATTGGTCAGTGCTCAGCCGGCACGCTCGGAACACCATAAACTAAGAACTGAACTGAATAAATAAATCAAAAATATATTTCGTGAAATAATTAGTTTTTATAATTTATAAAATTTTTTTTTACTATATAAACAATCTTTTGATCAAAGTATTGTGCTTTTTTTCTTTCTTTTACTTTTCATTAACAATAATGTCAATATGGATTTGAAAATATGAAAAATTGCTATTAAATAATATAATATCCTTGTATAGGATATCTACCCTACACATATTAAAGAAAATAAGAATTGCAAGTAACCAGAATGATCAACTCGAAGGACTTAAATAATCAAAGTAAACGAAAAGCTAAGAAAACTTACACACTAATTGAATTAAATATAAAAAGTCTCAATATTTATGACAGATATAACACAGAAATTTAAATTTAGAAATATGATGAAAAGAAAAAACTTACATATTTATGTCAAATTTGACAAAAGTGATGAAATTTTGAGCGAAATATTTGTGAATTTAAAGTAATCATGAGTATTAAATTACTGTGGAATTGCGCCAGAATAATTCTGTTGTCAGGATTGTCGTTTGGCATTTGAAATTTTATTCCAAACTTTTCTTCTGTAGTACGTATGTACATTTGTTTCTTATTATCTATTGAAATTCTGCCTGTAAGCGCGACGGTTGTGGTTCGATTCCCACTTGGGGTGACGAAATATTTTCATTTCCTCAGTCCAGTGTCAGTGACAAGAGAAAACCTAATATCTTTCAAAATAAGGCTAAAAATGAGAAACGGAAGGTCTTAACAATAAGTTGGGATAAAATATGCTTAATTCCGTATAAATTTAATATAATTTAATTTTAAATATTTTATTACGTTTATATTTCCATTTCTTCGCTCTGTCTGTTGAGTACTGTCACTCAACACTCAAAGCCTGGAAATTCGGCAGAAAGTGGGAAATGGAGTGTCTTAACATTAGGTTCCCTCTGGCTACCCGCACACAGCGGGGTAGGCAGAGGCCGTAATAGATACAGCCTGAAGCTGATTTATTTTTTATTTAATTTTTTTGTATTACTGTTTTGTAATATTATTCAAGTCGCTGCTGCAATATATTAGCAATAAACATAAAATTAACATTGCTATCATGCATTTTGTACTTCTCATCTCAGCAAAAAACCTTTAAAGTAAATAACTCTATGACACTTAAATATTTTAAATAAAAAAACTTCATATAAATATTTCCATGTAATTTTGTTTCTTCAACATGTTACAGGTTCAATTCCATCAGCCTACAAGTCATATGATTTGTATATCACTGCTAAGTCTGTTAACAACCGCAACGCTCATAATCTGCGTGCCCTATTGCACTCAAGGGCTTTTTGCCCGTAAATGCGCGTGCCCTACCGTACCCTTATGCCCTGATTGTGGGATGCCCTACTAGTGTTCTATAGAATAAAGTTTTCTATAGGAGTAATTCTACTTTCAACTGACTTATGTAAGTTAAAAATATTATTAACATGATTAACATGATTAATATTATATTATTTCGTAATCAGTTTTATATTATAATATTATGTTATAAGCCCTTTTTGAATGCGAGATCATATGTATGGATGTTAGTTCTCATGTGTGGGTGCGAAGATATGGGATCACATGTGTCACATCCAGACAGATAAGTAATATAAAATGGAAATTTAAAATCTTCGAATGGGAATCGATCCCACAACTTGACGCGTTTACAGTTACACTTTTGTGCCCCTGCACTACGACTGGCGTCAATTTTATTACGTGTATAGGTAAATATAGATAAGTATAAATTTAGATAATTATCCGAAGTAGTGACTATTTTTATTATTTTTTAATACTTTTCATATACTTACAGATGCTACAAACTGAAGACATTTTCATGTTGAAAATTTATTGTATATAACAAAAATCACTATAGTGTACGATGATCTGTCTGTCCGCCTGCACCGCGCTCGTGGCGGCCGGCATGATAGCGATAGGGCCCATACTGTGCGAGAAGTTTTGTGGCTGTCTACGGAAATCTAAGAAATAAATTATTATTTATATTGTTATTAATATTTATTATAAAATAAAATATAAATTATTATAAAAATGTATGTTTCTTTGATAGCTTCTATTAGTGGTCTTGAGATTCCGTTTTAATTATCTATAAATATATGGAGATGAACATCTCAGAGTTGAGAGAAGTTTATCAATACAGGCCTGAGCTGCTGATGCTGATTGTCAATTGAGCCTATGGCTGGACTATGAGACACAAAAACAAGTTTTGGATTCAATTTAATAGTTCTTGCGATTAGCATGTTCAACCATACAAACTTAATTACAAAAAAAAACAAAATTAAAATTATAGAAGTATATTTTAAAGAGATTAAAAGTAAAAGTCACATAATAAGGAAACAATTTTATTTCTAAACTAAAACATACACCGTAATATCACTTGACTGATTCAACTAGAGCTATTGAGCAAATATTCCTACATCGGCCGGAAGTCAACAGGCCTAACTCACAAGTCAATATATTTTTTTTATTTTATATAAAAATATAAAAATAGATTTATATGAAAAGAAACCATTGTCTTTCCTTTTTTTATTCTTCGTCATTTCATAATATTTAATAATAAAAAGAAATAAGTCATGATTGATGATTATTTAATTTAGGTTTTTTTATAACAAAATTACTACTAATGACCTACAAAGCCTTTTAGTAATACTTGTTATTAATATTATTTCTTTTCATTACCAAATCTAACTTAAACGATATACAATTATTAATTAAATAAAATATGTAAGTTAGGTCTCTTTTCAAGCCTCGATATTAAACTCAACGCGTAAAATAAATAAGTTAACAACGCCCGACGTATGACACAAAGTATCATTAGTTTGGTTGTTTCGGTTTAATGAGGTTTTTTGGTTGTTTTTTGTATTGCGTGGTTGTTTATATAAAGATACTTATTTCGTTATACTATATACATCATTCTGCTTCCTAAATTGTAGATATTTTTAATAAAAAAAAATAATTAACAAAAGAACACAAGTGTAAACAAAAAAGTATCTCAACACAACACAACCGAAACGAAACAACCACAAAGTATCCCGTTCTCAGTTAACCGTACAACAAAAGTATCCGTAACCGAACTATTGATACCAATAAAAAAACTAAGCTTATTTGACTATAATTTTTATTTACTACTACGATCTGTTTCGTCTATACTTTGTAGGAACAACTATAGTTATAGCTTCCTTCTTAAATCTTGAACTATAAGGTCTTAAAGTATCAAAACTTTTTGGTACTTCATACTTATTTAAAGCTTGTGAAGCCGGTCGAACTATATGAACTTTTTCATTATTTATTATTGTTATTTCTTTTTCCGTTTGTGTTTCAGCGCTCGATCTGTAAAATCTTCTAACTGGAGGCAAATATTCTGTTTCTTTTAAAATCGATGGGTTGATTTCATCAAAATTTTCTAATTGATCTGTTAATTTTTCTTGTTTTATATTCTCTAACGGCTGTATTTCTTGTTTTATTATTTCTATAGTTGATGTAGTTTCTACAGGCACTTGAACTGTAGTTGTAGTAGTACTAGAAGTGCTTGTAGGTTTGTTTGTAGAATAGTTA
The DNA here is from genome assembly GCA_036379175.1 of Heliconius cydno galanthus. Taxonomy (NCBI): domain Eukaryota; kingdom Metazoa; phylum Arthropoda; class Insecta; order Lepidoptera; family Nymphalidae; genus Heliconius; species Heliconius cydno. Next base: position 228,561 of record JAKRZM010000248.1, read on the forward strand.
TTTCTTGAAACCATTCTTCGTCGCTTCCTTTCGTCGCTTTTGTTTTCGTCTTTGGTATTATTGAAGTTAATGTCTGCATTTACTTGTATTAATTTGTAAGTATCATTAGTTTTGTTTGTTTTCCTTCTATTTCTGTCAGTTGCGTTATTAAACTCCCTTGTCCCGCGATAAATTGGACCTAAGTTAGCATAATCATTATTGTTATTTATGTTGTTGTTGTTATTATTGTTGTTGTTATGTCTTTCATCGATAATAGGTAAAGATGTAATAATCTCAACGTTTTCATTGGCAGCTGGTTTTGAATCTTGGTTCTCTAGTATAGTTATAGCTTCTTTGATACCATCAACGTCTTCTGGATTTGATTGTTGTCCTGGAAATTACATTTATAGCGATTACATTTAATTATTCCTACTTACAAAGTAACCCTTTCTACTTACAAAAAATACTAGTAATAATACTTTAGTAATAATACTTTCTACTTATAAAAAATTACTTACAAAGTAATTTTTTACCGAAATTTTTGTTTTAAATATACATTAAAGCAAAGTTATAATAGTATTGTATATTTGTTGGGAAAAATTAAATTTACTGTAAGTCTCTGTGCAAATAAACTAGGTTTATAGTAAGTTCTATACAAATTAGTTCAGCCTTTTTCTTGAACACTTAAGCTATCCATTCATTAAAAAATTTATTATTTTATATCCACCCTCTGTTAACAAGACAAAGCACGGCATTGAGATCCGATACTTAACATATAGTCTCCAGAAAATTAGACGGTTTATAAAGAACAGTAGCTTGACACTAGGTTCCCTGTCTCTGGATAAAATAAAGAATAAATATATTACTTTACCTTCTTCCATCTTCTTATAAGACGAGAAGAACGTCAGAGCCTTCATTAACTGGTAACTCTTAGATACCGGTATATTAGTATCATATAAAGAAGAAGAACTCGCACAGTCCACGTAGAACCACCAATTACATTTTAATATGGTTTGATCGAATAAAGTAGATTCGGGGCAGAGGAAAGATTTCATTACTAAACCGTCGTCTGTTAGTGCGCATACGTGGAATACCTGGAATTTTGAAGTTTACTTTTAGTTATTGTCTATAGTTGTTATATTACGGATGTGAGTTCAAATTTTATTTTGTTGTGTTTATTGTACAGCGGATATTCATTCATTTGTAAATATAGTTGACTTAGCACTTTTAGTAACTTTCAGTTGTTATATAAATAGCACTTGATTGTTTACTTAAAATTTTTTAAGGGTTCCTGGTGGGTTAAAAAATGAAACTGAAGCCAGAAAGCGGTGTTGCGGTGGGTACTGTGCGGGTAGATCAGCTTAACTATAAGAAGTCATGTTTATTATGTTTATATAAGTTAAACCTTAAACTTTAAAGTCAGGCGAAACCGCAGTTTGATTGGTAATACGTAATATAACATACCATACATCCTAAGCTCTCATCTCCATACAGTCCTGGGAAGTATTTCTGATCCCCACAATGGAAGCTAGTATCAGGAAGGTCCACTTTAGATTGAAAGTGATCGTCGAAGTTCTTCTCGTAGCCCACGGGGTAGTATTCTCGAGGAGCGTTCATCACTTTACCTGTTGTTGGGTTTCTGGAAAATATAGTAGGTATATAAGGAAATATAAAGAAAACTTGCTAGTTATGTAGAAAAATATGAAACTACACTATGTATATTTATATTACTAATATTTAAAATTATCAGACACTAGATATCAAAAACTAGATTTTCTTGCATAATACATACAATCATTCAATTAAACTAAGCCAATTTTAATAATTCCAAAGATATATAACACGAGTTAACATCAGTTTTTAATTGTTACATAAATAAATAAAAAATATCGTAAATACCACTGGTAGTTATTGACTGTAAAGGCAGTTGTAGTATTGATTTAGGTATCAATAAGTAAGAAAATAACTTATTTTCATTTCTTTTTCTGTGCAAAAACAACAAAACAAAGAGCGATCACTCAACAGTACGTGTAGAATGGAGAACCTCAACCCTAGTTTCCATCTGCATATCCCTGCTACATGCGGGATACAGCAAAAAACAAAAAAATACTCACCTCTTTGGCTTCTGAGGTACAGGTGCCACAATGATCTCTGGCTCAGGTTCCAACTGCAACACTGTCTCTGTTGTTGTCGTTGTTGTCGTAGTTGTTGTCGTTGGCATTGGAATGTTAGCATATTTACTCAATAATTGTTGTTGTCTCAACATGATGGCCGCTTCCACCGCTTCCATAGAAATATTACCCGCTTTGGCTATCTCCGCTATTTTAGCATTAATATCTTCCTTATTAAACTGAAGAGTTACGTCATCGCTGTAACCACTTATACTGTTGTAATCATCATTCTTCTTCGTGTTACCATAAACAGCCAAATCGTGGACTTGATGGGGAACGGTATCTAAAAATATGTTAGTATTAGGATTAACAGGATTTTTAAATGTGGGGGCTGTTATTATAGAAATGGCTTGTGATGGCATTGGGACGAAAGGGTTGAGTGATGGTTTGTGATATGATGCGGTCATGTGTGATACCATGCGTGATATGTTATCTGATGATTTCTCACTTGGATATCCTATAGGCTGGGAGGCTAAAGGTAGGACTTTTAGCGTTTCTTCTTTAGGAGGTAACGGCTTGAAGGGTGGCACTCCCATGGGCATGGGTTTTGCCATGGTGATAGCAGGTTTGAATTTTGTTTCAATAGTGGGACCGGGACCGGGTATGGTAGAAACTCTGTGCAGCGAAGAGAGTTTGTCCATAGCGGCTGGGTTTGGACGCCCTACTGTTGGCATTGGTCTCATCATGATACGGTTTTGCTTCGCTCGTTTCTGGAAATCAAGAAGATGTTGGGATAAGTTTGACCATCATTATTAGAACATTATATTTTTTAACAATTTAACATACTCGTACAATTAGTCGATTTAGTGTTTTTATTTTTTTAATCTATAATAATAACTAAATTTATTCATTACTTAGTTTATAAGTTAAACACTTTCAAATATGCTCTATAACACGTTATGAACTTAATTATACGAATCATAAATCCGTAAAAAAATTGAAAAAAGTTTTAATTCAAATAACATTTTTCATAAAAATTTGAGGTAATTTTGTTTTGTTATATAAACGGTTAGTGTAAAACACCAACATGATTCATGCCAAAATTAACTAATTACATAATTAAGTAGCTTCATTTAGTATTTAGTTCACACGTTTTTTAAAGAAAATTTGTACAGTTTACAAAGTATTGTGATATGTGTGATGTATGTGATAAAACACTGTCAAATAAACTTAAAATTTTATAAGCTTACAAAGAAAATTTCTCACATAGTGTCAAGACACTCTACTCTTCTCTTTTCGCCAGAGTTCTGAAAATTACGTGTTCAGTGATTGAATACAGAGATCAGTACCGCGTTTTGTCGTGACGGAGCGAGGAAATGAAAATATTTAATATTTCATATCTGCGAGTGGGAATCGAAGCCACAACCTGTCGCATTTATAATCACACACTTACCACTGCGCTATGATTGGCCTCAAAAAACAAAAAGGTATAATTACATTAAAGCTAACTTACTTCCTGTTTAGCACCCGTCCTATTAGGAGAATCGACGAGAATGTTGGGCGCGCCGTTCTTAAAACTAACGGATCGACGTCTGCTCGGATCCTGATTAGTTAACGACTGCTCGAACCCAAGCTCGTCACCGAGACTGAAACCTGGAAATTTTAAAAATCGTATGTAATGTATTTTTGTATGTAATTTATGTTTTACACTCAGTATTGATTGTTGGTTGGAGGTGATCTTTGAAGCATTAAATTATGAAAAAAAATATGTTAATACATATATTATAATATGGCTGTTATGCAAGGAGCAGAACTCAAAGAACAAATTCAATTCTATATAAATAAATTGATAATTTTAAACAAATTTTCCTTTTAAGCGATATTCTTAAAGAAAAAATAAAAATTAAAATAAATTCTCTCTGAATATGACAAATAGAAACCTTGCATCAAAACTACGGAGTCTATTCTACATTTACAATAATATTCTTCTTCAATAATGTTCATCATTCTGCTTTCAATAAATCATAATATATATGCCAAGAGTCACTACACAAGCACCGATTACAGCACTATACGGAAATATGTATTAACAATAAAATGAATGATGGGAAACCATCATTCATTTGTGAAAACAAATGATGATGAATGATTCTTTGCCATCTCAACAAAGTGGCCAAGTGCGAGTCGGAGTTGCTTCCCTACTCTTTCTCCTCTTCCCTACCCACTCAGTCTCACTCAATGTAAAGGCAAATCGGAAAAAAAAACTACTTGGAAACGAAATCATAAAAAATTAATAATATACTCGTACTTCATTCAATAATTATAATATATATGTTCTTACGTATATCATTATATACTTTTAAAGTATTGCATGGCAGAACTTTGAAAGTGTGATGATTCAAATCAAATGCTAGAAGCGATTGACCTTAGGTCGCCTGTCTTACTATGAAAATATATATGTACCTATATAGATGCTTTGTCTGTGATTTTGAAACAAATTAAACAATTATTTTTTGGGCTTTACTCTGTATATTGCATATAGCGGGGTAGACAGGAGGAGACTTAGTGTTAAGGCACTCCATTCTCCACTTTTCGCCCAGTTATCTGAGACATAGTGTGCTGAATTTAAAGCGAAAAACTAATAATAATTCATACCCCAAATGGGAATCGAACTTATAAGTTTGCTACATGACGGCCTCTAAAGTCTATAGTCTAGCTTCAATACAAGCGCCCTTAAATATTATTTTTATTCCAATATGCAAGTAAAAAATATATATCAAAATAATATTTATTATATAACAAGGTTCAAAGAGGTAGCGCGGAACCGTCGCGGTCACTAACATATACATATAAATTTGTATTCAAATTTTAAATTAAAATATGTTGTTCGTCAAAATTGCTAATTGCTGAAAGCAGTTATTTTAATACAATTGTTTAATTGAATAGTTTTTTTTGAAGCCTGACGAGAGGCCGCTAGTATAAAATAAAATCTCAAAATAATAATAATAATAACTATATAGAGAATATTAACAAAATGAAGTAATTAGAAATGATTACCAACTCTGTCTCGGCTCTTACATTGCTAACGATAATACATCATTACCCCTAATTTGTTTGTGTAATATCTACTAAATATTTAAGTCGTTTTTGAATAAGTCATAATTAAATTGTGATGCAAGTGGTCACGCACCTACATATAAAAACATAGTAAATTTATAGTGCCAGGCCATGGAAATTTTATTATTTTATATACATATTTTTATTTTTTACGCTCTATCCCTAACGGGTAGTAAGTGGGGAAGGTGTGCCTCTCTGGCCTCGTCCACAGTCATCAACCTAACGGTAGGTAATCATTCATAACTTTCTTCTATTATCGTCGACATTGTATAGTTCTCCGAAATCTACCTCCACCTTTCTTACCAATCACTTTAGTTAGATAAACGTTTCAAGCAAGCAAAACTAAAAAATGAGATTGCTATACTAATAATAAATATAATTAAAAAGAAAAACAATCTAAATATTTGGACCTAGCCCATGAGATTACCGCCATGTGGGATGTCAATGCGACTATCATTGTGCCGATAGTGGTTTCGGTTAACGGTCTAATAGCGAAAAGCCTCGACCAACACCTTAAGAGGCTATCGCTTAGCTGTTGGATCAAGAACCGGATACAGAAGGCAGTGTTACTTGAGACGGCACGTATTGTGCGGAGGTTCCTCTCTCTGGAGCCCTAGCCACCGATGGCTTGGACCCTTGTCCCGCCCTCGGAAGAGTAGTTTTTTTATATTTTTAAATGTATCTTTTTTATAATAATTTATATTTAAAAATGTAAAATTGATTCAGTAATTTAATAAAAGTATATTCGAAAATATAATTATAATAATAATCACTCCTTTAAGTGGAAATCGAACCCACAACTATGGCTTTTACTATTAATGGCTTCTATATACCTATACTTAGCATAGTAATATATCTATATCTTCTTACCTAAGCTAGCGTGAGCCTTGATCCCTCCAAGATTCCGCACCCGGAACAATCCAGCTTTCTTGAAGGCACAGTTTATTTTGAATCCGAAATCTGACTCGAGAACACATAGCGGCTGTGCGACTTCTGTAAAAAAAGCAAAATATTTATTTATTCTGTAAATATACTATATATATACGACTTTAAGATATATTTTTTAAGAATTTTGTTGAAAATTAAGCATTTTATATTACAACTAGTCTCCAGTCTCAACTTCACTTAAGACGTATAAATGGTCTATGCGGTTTGTCTCCGATCCCGTGGGAATTTCAAGCTCTCTTTTCTTAATGCTTTTCTATCTTAATTTACCTATGTGTATTTCAAGTTAATAAGTCCAGTAGTCAGTGCATTTTTAATTCGGAAGCAGGCAACAGATCAAATAGTTCCCCAGAATACTCCCCATGATAAATGCAGTAGAGAACGCAGACGAGACGTCTCTATGGCAAGTCAAAGTGTCAAGCCTTTCACATATCATTGGGACCCTAACGATTTGAACGGAGTTGTCTATTACCCAGTAAAGAAAAAGTTTAATGTATAGATTCACAAAATCGTTAATTAAAAAAATGCAATTAACTAAAAACAAAACAATAGGATATTGTATTAAGATTGTGTTAAGATGAATGTCTAGCGACTAGTGAAACTTTGTAAAAGTCTTTGTACAGATATGCTAATAGTAAAAGCTACAATAAAGCCAGTCACACACTTAGCACTTTCGCCGTATAAATGTAAGACTTACCTAAGGTATATGTTTAGATATGTATATTCATATAAGTAATATATAAGAGACACAAGAGATCTAATCTGGCTACTTAGCTACTTCTTTTTTATGTAAAAAAATATAAATGAATGTTCTATATTTCTAATATTATAGTATTCTGTTGCTAAATCTTAATTTACACTAGTTGTGAGCTATGAGGGAAAAGGAATTATTTCCTCACTCTGATAAAATCTCTCTTTTTTTGGCATAGACTTACGTTACTCGACAAGTAGTATCTCGAATTCGCGTGTAAAGAAGAGAACAGAGTGTCAAAATATCTTTGCTTGCTCTACTACCTGCAAGATAATGTACGTATAATGAAACGTCCATAAATTGAAGAAAAAAAAACGGCCATGCTATTACTAAATTCCATTCTGCAACTATAAATTACATTAATAATTTATTAGCAAGTATTTAGTAATGTAGTACCGTTGACCCTCGAGCCCTTTATCTAATTATTCCGAACATTAACTATTGTGTTCCGTTATACGCGCGTTACGAAAGTCCAGGATCTGAGTCGGCCTAGATTTCACCTCGTCCTGCGCATTGCCACGCGATCTGACGTATTTGGTGGCAGTAAGGTCAGTTACCTTAATAATAACCTTCCTAGATTGCTTTGCAAAAGTTAAAATATATGTAGTACTTATAAAAATGTATATTTTTTAACATGCAGAGTATGCAGAGGGAACCCTAGTGTTAAGACACTCCGTTCTCGTTCCCTACTTTCCGCCAAATTCGAGAGATATTGCATGTTGAGTGGTGGAACTTAACGCCGCGTTTCGTCCCGTTACTAAAAAAAATATTTCAATATTTAATTTCCGCGAGAGGTAATCGAACCCACAACCTATCTTGCTTACGGTCGCATGCTTTTGCGCCTGCGCCACGACTGGCTTCAATAAAAATATTATATTTCATTATCGACATTTTTTATTTTAAATTCGAAAGATTTTAAAGCCGTAACGGCTTATTAAAAACTTTTGTTACAACCCATCACATTTTGTTGAATTTAAAATAATACGTCCATTTTACATATAAGAATAACAATAAATAAAAACATAAAAATAAATATATCTTTACATTTCTAATCTATGTAACAAATACTTAAGCAGAATATTCTAAGATATTCAATTTCACTCTCTATAATAAAACTCTTCATCTCGTATCACATATAACATTATGACTAAATTCTATCTATATATAATACAATTTGTCATCACACTACCGACACTTTCCCCGGTCAACGTCCTGGACGGTCAAGCATCGAATTGTGAATCAACGACCGGTCGCTGCCGGATGCGTGGAGAAAGGTCCCACTTACTAGGTTAGGTAGGGTCAGCAAAATATGTAGAATAGGTGTTTTGTAATACCGTGCGTCATCTTCAAGTAAATGACACGACTAGGATAGAAAATTGAGGATGGTTTAGATTATATCTTTCTTTTAATATATTTTTTTTATCAATTTTGTCAGTCAATTACAAAGAGTTGATAGTACCCCACTCGAAGAAATATTTATTTAAAATTTATAAATCCATTTCCTCGCTCTGCTATCGAGGCAAAAGACGGCGTAGAGTTCCGCCACTCAATATACAATGCCTCCAGAATTTAGCCGAAAGTTGAGAACATTATACAGCGTGAAGCTGATTTTTTAATTTTCTTTTTCTATTACAAAGTAATATTAGTCTTTGTAATAGAAAAAGAAAAGTGTAATCACTAACTGATAGAGCAGTGTATATAAGAAATATATCGATAAAATAATACAAAACATTACAATAGGTACAAGGTACAATATAATTGTGTTTGTACGTAAACAATAAATTATTTTATTGTTATTTACATTTTCATGCTGACCTTACTGCATAATAGATTGCAAATATTACGCACTTGTATGTCACGTCCGAGAATGATCTAAAACCTGCTCTGTAAATGTTTTTTAATTAAATATATATTATCAAAATAGTATATGTATTTATTGTATGACCTTTTTTCTTCTTTTTGCTACTTAAAGAATTTGACCTTTATTTGTTACTTTATGAGATGTTAAGTAGCAGATAAGATTATTTATTTTTATCGTAAATATTAGCAAAATATTAATATATTTCGACCACGGCTATAAACTCTGTGTCCTAAATTAAGGCCCTCACATAGTAGAGTCACTAGGTTCCCGTTAAGGTACTTCCGTTTAATTTCCGCCGAATTCTAGAAGTATTGCCTGTTGAGTGGCGGAACACAACGCCACACTTTATCTCGTCACCAGAGCGAAGAAACGAAATATTATATATTAAATATTTCATTCTCCCAAGTGGTAATTGAATCCACAACCGCCGCGTTTGCATTCGCATTATTGTGACGCTGCACTATGACGACCTCTTTAATTTTTCTACTATACAAAATATATATTAATATAATTATATTACGTAGCATTATCTTCGGCGTTGACGTCCGCCACTTTCCGCTGAAAGTGACGAACGCAGTGTTAACACTAAGTTAAGCAAAAGAAACGAGAACTGGAGAAACACAATCACTAGTTTAAATATAAAATAATAATATGAAAAATTATAGCTATTTTATTATGAATATTTTGTTATGTTTTTTTTGTTCTCTAAATCATAAGTTAGTGTGAAAGTTACATCAATCAAAATGACGGCCTCAGTCACTTCACTATAAAGGAGGTAACACTTTCTATATTTTGTTTGGATTCTAGAAATGAAGCCTAATGTTCTCGTTGATTTAGGCATTATTTAGATTTTTTTATAATACGTTAAAAAATACCGTAGCCTGACTTGAACTCGAACCTACCGTTCAAGCGCTCTAGCTAATTAAGCTTTAAATTCCTAGAATATCCAGGAATAAAATTTAAAAACACGGAATTTTTTTTTATGCTTCACGCTGTATCCCACATATATTAGGGTAAGCAGAAAGAACCTAATGTTAAGACACTCTGTTTCTCACTTTCCACCAAATTTTTGAGACAGAGATAATGCCATCATGCCGCAGCGGCACAGAGTGTGACTCTAACGTGATGTTTGTGCGTTCGAATCCTACTGTGGGATTTCATTTTAATTTCAGTTGAGTTCTGTAGATAATTAACAACTCGGATACATAACTAAAAAAATAACCATTTTAACTACAATTTCAAAATATTACAAAACTATTACAAAACAACACAGAGTAATATAATATGTAAATGTGTAAGCACAATCACATCCTTGTTTACGAAATACGATTCAAAAAATTACCTCCATTGACCATGCTCGTTGGGTAAGTTCCATTTCAGTCTTCCTTTGTGGGTAGACTTAAGTAATATAATGCAATAAGTACCGTAATAGGCTTCTAACAGCCTCTGTCGTTTCTTTGTCTATGTTTCAACGGTAAGTTATTATGAATTATATATATTTTTTAAATTATTTAATTATCTGATTCATAACTGTATTAAAACACTGGATTCCCATTAAGACACTTATGTTACACACTTTTCGCTGAATTCTGGAGACATTGCTAGTTGAGCAACGGAATTTAACGCCGCTCTTTGGCTTGGTACATGAGCTAAGAAATGAAAATATTATATTTTTCGTTTTCTCGAATCGGCTTGTGTAGAAATCTCTAATATTTTCATTTCTTCGCTCTGGTACTAAGGCAAAGAGCGACTTTAAATTTTGTCACTAAATACGCAATACCTCCAGAATTCAGCGGAAAGTGTGAAGCGGAGTGTCTCAACACTAGGCCCCCTATGTCTACCCTGTTGCATGAAGCTGCAAAAAACCCCTATAGGTTATACCATATCACATAACCGTGAGTAAATTGGCGTAAAATCCATTTCCACGTCCAATCGATTCTCAACATTGTATTGTTCTATAACTTAAGTAGTTAAAGTTAGAGGAAAAGTGTTTTTTTATCACAATTTAGACAGCAATCGTGTATAAGCGAGTGATTTACGTATCGCGTTTCTGTTTTCTATTAGCTATTGTTTATCGGTAACCAGCTTTCTTTAGCTTTAGTGAAAATCCGCTTATTGGTTTCCTTAAGCATTATATGGTTCATAGAGTATAATGAGGTGTAAGTGGAAGTGTTATTATAATTAAAGAGACAGAGATAGATAGAGGATAAAAAAGAGAGCTTCCCACTTTTTTCAGGAAAGCACGGTAGAAGAATTTCTCACTTTTGGCTCAATTTTTGGAGACATTTAGGCTCGTAAGTCAAGGCCTTGCCTTATCTATCAGTGGAATATTGTATTCTACCCTGCTATACGAAGTGTGAAGTAGAGTTCTGCCACCTCAATAAGCAAAGTCAATAAATGGGAGCGTTTTATCACTAATTTCCTCTTGCTTTCACGCTATATAGCTAAATGTTAAATTGTTTTAAATTGTACTGATATAATATATATATGTAGAATCGAATTGTAATAATTGCGAAATTATAATTAAAACTAATACATAGCAGCGCGCCGTCATATATATTATTGCTTGGAAATAAAAATAGATACACGAAAGGAACAAATATCCGATCAGCATAACATACATGATTTAATAAGCGGTCGTCACTTTCGTTTTCACGTGAGAAAGTGCCCGTCACGCGTGGTCAGCTAGTAGCGATGTTAAACATATTGACGTGAAAAATTGCTCTATGCTCATTTGTCACGCTGTTTTCTACACGCATCTCAAGTATTATGTTTACATACTAGAGACTAAAGTGCGGTTTCGCTCGCATAAACTTATTTTGTATTTCATAGCCGAAGAATAAGACCAGCTACGACCAAGTTACTTATGTTAAAATATCCAATCGTAACGAACAGGTATTATATGTACCAAATATATAAAACAACTATGTTTTTGCTGTCGACGGTACGATGGTAACAGGAAAATAGATTTATATTCTATCGGTATATATGTATTTATTAATATTTTCAACTCTTTTATAATACATTTTTATTGATATGCCATGGCATTTATAGAACTAAAACGATTAACATATTTCTAAAGAAGTCCGCTATTACCGTCTTAGGTAGCACGTATTTAAATTGGCTTACCATATTTGATTTAATATTCAAATGGGCAGTGTTGATAGCTTTATGACAAATCGCTCTATTTTCTATTATTCAAAACCTAATCAAATCATGCCGCATGTAGCAAGGTAGGCAGAGGGTGCCCAGAGTTAAGACACTCCTTACCCCACTTTTTGCCGAATACTGATGGCTGGAGGAAATTAAATATTAATATTTTAATTTACTCACACTGGTAACGAGGTAAAGGTAACGTAACGTTTGAATTCCGTCACTCAACACGCAATGCCTCTACGGTATATCTTAACACTAGGTTCCCAGGTTCCCTCTACCCACCCAGCTATGTGTGGATATAGCGTGAAATTAAAAATTAAATAAAAATAATATATAATCAAACTTATTTACTTTCAGTATATTACCTCTATAGATACACCTCACTAGGCCACTCTAAGTCCAACGAAGGATGTTAATCGTTTTGTGATGATGTTCTCTTACACAATGTATGTATGTTACAATTTCTTTACCCTGAATGGAGACATTTATATGAAATAGTATAATTTTTCACGCACTATTTATCGTGATTACTTGTGAATGGAGTTGTTTATTATTGATCTGTCATTAGGTCTGTGTTACTACAATAGTTTAATATAGAGTGGATATACTAATGAAACCTTGATTGTAGTTTGTGCTCCTTTAGTAATATAGTACTTTTAGTATTACATAGAATTGTCACTTGCCCCACTCACTTGATATTTTCAAAATATGAAATACTTTACGCTATAAGTTAATGTTAAATGTTTAAAACGACTCATGTTTATGTCTTAGGAAAACGTCTAATGTATGATCCAAAATGAAAAATAAAGACTCTAATTACTCTAATGAAATGAGATGGGTTAAAAATCTAATGTGAACTATATACTATACGTTGCAATACCTTGGGTGGTAAAACCCAAATCCATGCGGAAAAAGAAAGCAATCCTTTCTCTCGAATGGAATTGGAATCTACTACAGGTTATAAATTAGTCATATTTGTACCTACGGCGCTATAATAGTCTTATCTTTAATTTTACATATACAAAAAGAGCTATTAAACTATTGAAACAATAACATTTTTTATAAGAACTATTCTCGTAAAATGTAACTCCGAAGAAGCCTCTACATCATTGATTACAGATAGTTAAAGTTAAAAGGCGGGTATTACCAAAGATCAACTCACGCTTTAGCTATAAACGTGTATGAAATACGACAGCCATGCTGCTGACCTTATGCACTTTTGTCTAGTTTCTAATTTATGAAACTGTTTTCACGACAATGTGCTGTGCTTCTTTAGAAATTATCGTTTATACACTCCTTTATTCGATATAATTGGTTTTAATATAGAAAGCCTAGTAATGTATTACGATGTTATTTCCTTTTCCATACATTTTTTTAGTCAGGGAAGGCAGAGGGAACCTAATGTCAAGAATCTTTCAAATTTGAGACATTGCACGTTGAATTGCAATCTATAGAACTTAACGTCACGCCTTGTCTTAACAGAGCGAAGAAATAAAATAACTAATTCCCTCTAAATGGAAATCGATCCCACGAGCATCGCCTTTACAATACAATATTTAAGTATATTTTTGTAAAATAGTATAACATTGTTTTAGTAAATATCTGCTATCTAAATTCTAATACAAGAAATCTAATACAATAATTTTCTATATTTTTATTTGAAAACTTTCTTTGCCTACACTATAATTGTAGCCGCTTACGTCTGTACATCAATCAATAACAATAAAACCGTAACGACCTTTCTTTCATTTCTTTGTAAGCATGACGTATGTAGAGCAATTGAGATATTAAAAATGGCTTGTTTAATATTCCTTTCGTGTATACTTTATTACTTGGATGCGAGTAGAAAGTAACATTTTTAATATCTTATATATAGTATTGCATTGAGGCGGTTGTCGTGATATAGTAGAGCATTTGACTGTCATTATGTAAATATTATAGTTACGGATTCAGTTCCAAGTTTCCAAATCTCCGCTTTATCAGGTAAAACGTGGTATTTAGCACAGCCTAGTTATTTTTAAGGAAAGTCTAAAGAAGTTGATTAAGTTATGATATCGTTTCGAAGTACCATAATATAATTATGTTATACTGTTTTTTGCTTCAGTATTTAATGAAAATATTACATATTTCATTTTTTCAAGTAAGAATCGAACCCACAACGTATCGCGTCTATACTCACATTCTTTTTCTTGTTCTATATGTAACTAAAAATTTAGAATATTTAGTCTACATTTATAAATGTTTAAACTAGGTACGTAACCATATAATAGTGTTTAATAGCTCCAATCCACATTAAATAAATAGTGGTTTTGACCAAAATAGTTCGTTCGTGTAGATAGCCTTAGCACTTGAGGCCACGAGCGATACCCACATGGAATTCTAATAATGTTTACAAAATAAATAGAGTTGTATATATTTTGTCATATTTAGCAGCAGAGCAGGGAAACTTGGGAACCTAATGTTTCTAAACTCCGTTCCCATTAAAACACTTTTATTTTCCACGTTTCTGGAGGGATAGCGTGTTGAGTGGCGGAACTTAACGTCGTGTCTTGTTCATTACCAGAGCGAGGAAATGAAAATGTTAAATATTTCATTTCCTCGAGTGGTAATTGAACCCACTACCTACCTGTCTCGTTTTTGTCAAATTATATTTATAACTACATAAGTGTAATAGTAAATGCGTAATAACCTGTGAAAGTTACTGGCGTTGTCAAACAAAAGATTTTTTTACTTAACTAAAGAAATACAATAAATCATTAATAATGTATTATGATATATTGTTATATATTATAGTGATCAAACGTAACGCGAAAACTAGGTAATATAAGCAATAACATTTTCCCATAGAAAAAACATCAACGAGCGTCTTTCCTATACACATTTACAATGGTGTCATTTTCTCTTCAAAAATCATGTGATGATTATTTAAACTAGAATTTTTAATATTATAGGAATAATAATAATAGTTTGATTCACAATTGGCCCATTTATTTTGAAAGTGGTGTAAGTCCATTTTCTTTTGTGTCGAGAAAATTAAAGGTTAGTATATTTGTTGATTTAAAAATATAGGCAAATCATATGAGGTCTGGCATTGTTTCTATTGTTTTATCAACATTTAATTTGTTTATATAAATTTGTTTTTGGCCAATTAGACTACGATAACACATATTTATGTGCTGCAAATGGACTTACACCACTTTCAAAATTAGGCAATTGTAAAAATCGTTTAATTTCAATTTTGAAAAATCAAATATCGCTTTAAATATATTTCATTTTAATATAATTTTGTTTACAAATACGCATA
>JAKRZM010000248.1:258424-289726 GCA_036379175.1 Heliconius cydno galanthus
GCGACCTCCCGGACGCCCAAGGAAGCGCTGGTTGGATGTCGTGATGCAGGACATGAGAGCCAATAGTCTAACCACCGAGGACGCAAAAGATCGTGCAAAGTGGAGTAGGTTAAGTAGGAAGGCAGACCCTGGTAATAGCCGGGATTAATGCCAGGAAGAAGGAACGAAGTGTCTTGACACTAGCCATTACCAACCCTACTAAAAGGAGAAAAAAGAGGAAATAAAATCAATAAGTAATTAAAATTATACGTGACAAAAATCCAATTTTTAAAGACAGTCGTGGCTTAGTGGTACAAGCGTACGACTCTAAGCGCGATAGGTTTTGGGCGCGCTACGCACTCTAGCTGTTCGTTCTCATCTTTTATTTACTCTACCGTAATAATACTGGCCAAACAACAATCTTTAGTCAACTCTACATAATATATTCCTATGTCTAAAATAACAATTGTAACAAATACTACATAAAACTTAAAAGCAATTTAAACGTATTTCCACGAGTACGGGACAATGTCATTTAACGTCAAGGCCCTTTAACAATATTCAGATAATTTTAAGCGGTATCACTTTATAACTGCATAAAAGCTTAAAATTTGTAATGCGGTAGTTTTTATTTTCATAAGCACATAGCAAGATATTCTAAAATTTCAAAAATTTTATCAGAAGTATAAAAGATCAATCTGTCCAAACATATCAAATCAAAGCAAGTAGATCCATATCGATGATTGAGTAAGTTAGTCAAAAAGATCCTGGAACCTACTTTTAATCCACTTCCGTTCCCCTCTTTCCACTTAATAACAATTAATACATAATATTATAAAAATACTTTTACTTTAAACAAATTACTATTCCGTACAAAAAATCATCTTTCTACAAACATAATTTCGATAATAAAAACTCTACCAAATAACAGAGTCAATGTCAGATTGTCACAGCCAATTTAATTTGTACGCTCCGTTTCTATTGTACGTTTCACCGTACACCGTAAATTATTGTGGACGGAAAGACGACAATGATGCTCTAATAGCGTCATTGTCGGTCGTCATTGTCATCAGTTGACCGTAGAAAAGGTCAATGCTTGTGAATTAATTGTAATTAAACATAATTGAGTGAAGTTACACTCAAAGGCGGTAGTTAGTGTTAAGTGTAATTAAATCGTAATTGTAACTATTTGTTTTAGTGTAATTAAATCGTAATTTTATATATTTACTTTTTAAATTCATATTAGTTTGTGTTTCTTCAAAAGTCAAGCAATAAAAGTTATCGTGACCCAGCGATACAACGTTTGGCTATTAGCGCGACGACAGTAGGTTCGATTCCCCAAATGGAGACGTAGGAAATGGAAAATCTTAACACTGAGTTTCCTCTACCTGCGGGAAATATGGTATATAAATATATTTAATTGGAATTTTATATATTTATATATGATATGTTGGAATGTTATACATCCGGACAAGGCCATTTAGCTAATTTATAGTCAACATTTTAATATTAAAACGTGGTAGTATATTTCAACCGTCATTTCTTTTCCTCTTATGAAATAACTTTCACCAGTAAAATTCTAGATTAACTTTTATATTCAATTTAAATAAGAAATTATAATAATCTTTCTATATTATATAAAGTTGAACAATTTAGATGATAATTATCTTCATAATATGAAATTAAAACATAAGAAACTGGTAAGAATCCAAACGCCGTTGTTTTCTGGCATTCATGTCTCGAAAAATAGGCTGTGCATGGGGAAGAAAATGTCTTAATATTAGGTTCCCTGCTACACACAAGATGCTCAGTAAGGAAAAAATATATAAAATGTAAGAGACCATTTCTATTTTATTAGTAAACAAGGCAAAAATTAAGATCATTCTAAGTTATCTATTACACTTATAAGGTTAACGATATTTAATAACGTAATCTAGGTTAACGTTCCTCATAAGTATATAACGTTGTTGAGACATATTACATCTATATGAAGCGGATCTTTTGGATGATTCTTATTCTTTATCTGATGTGATTTAAGTGATCGTGTTTCACTCAACACACAATGCCTCCAGGATTCGGCGGAATATGGGCAACAGAGTGTTTTAACACTAGATTCCCTCTGCCTACCTTGCTTTGTACAGGATATAGCGTGAATCTGATTTTTTTATGTATTAGGATTGTGCCACGGCTGGTGCAGGGGCACAAGCTTGAAAACCGATTTACACTCGAGGAAATGAGATTTCTTCGCTCTGGTGTCGAGCCAAAGCGAAGCGTTGAGTTCCAGAATTCAACGGAAAGTTGGAAGCGAACTGTTTTAATACCCTAGTATTAAAACAGTTCGCTACTCTCCTACTCTCGCTCTACTCCTACTCTCCTACCTCCTACTCGCCTACTCTCTCTGCCAATCCTGCTGCTACATGACACAGCGTGAAGCCCATTAAAAAATTGTCATATTATTTCAAATAAACATTTCATTTTTAAATTCACAAAATATGAGAATATTTTTTTGTTCTCAAATATTAATAAACATTTTTATTTTTATTTTATTTAAATATTAGTATCCTATATTCCTAATTATGCTTAAGCCGCAATTTCATAACCACATAAATATTTCGTTGTTGATTACAAATCATAAATGCAATTATTAACACTGACTCTAAGCTGAAAAGATTAAACGTTTATTTAGGGGTAATATGACTTTCATCATACATACATACAATTTAGCAGTACTCGAACATTTCGTCACGTGTCATAGTGCTTGCACCAACCGAGGTGATAAATAGTTAGCAAAATGGTGGTCTTCCAAAATCTTTCATAATATCCATAAATATTGGTTAATATTTAATATACAAATAGAAAGATAGTGGGGAAGGTCGATTTTGTAACGTTTTAACTACAATGTTTAACATTTTAACTAAAATTTACTTATTTATAATAATATGTTTAAAGCTTATTGTTTGCTTAGGAAAGATAAATTTTAATGAAGGACTTTTAGTATTTGGCCATCTTAGTTGTTCTTAAGTTATTGTTACATAGACAAATACATATTTATTTTTGCTTAGCTTACAAAAAGTAATTAATGTTTCATACAATGTTTGGTTATCACCAGTGTTATCACACTTTATTATTACTACGAAAATTTAGCGGAAAGTGGGAAACGGAGTGTCTTAACACTATTTACGGTTACCTTTACCCACCCGAAGAGAATCTAGTATTATATAGTAGTGTTCCCAACACTCTGTCTTCGCTTCCCGATTAACGCGTTAAATCGCAGTTTTTGAGTATAAATTATTCATAGGGAGAGAAGTATACTACTATTTATATTATATCAATAATAAGGCCAGTCGTGCCTGTAAGTGCGACTGTTTGTGGGTTTGGGTTTGTGTTGGTATGCGAGTGGGGACTCGAGGAAATGAAATATTTACACACAAATTTGTTAAAATTAGGTACACCTAATTTTATAATTTATATCTACGTTAAATTGCGTTATACATTTAAATTAGTATTACAAACGACCAAGCATTAGTAATGACACCTTACATAACACGAGGCTATCTTACTTGATCGTACTGTACGGGCCAAGTTAAGGTCAAGAAACAACAATTTGCGTAAGTGACACTTTTAAATAATTTTGTAAATATTTTATTTATAAACCACTCTCAACTCTGAGATCGATCTTGAGAGTAATTTTAAGATACCGTTTTCATCTATATATTATAATTATGGAAGTATACACACGTGGCTGGTTGTGAGTTCGATTCCCAATTAGGAACTGGTTGAGTTCCTCCACTCATCACGCAATATGCCAGAATTCGGCGGAAAGTGGGTAACGAAAGTGTCTTAATGGGAACGGACTAACTCTAGGTTCCCAAGTTCCCTATACCTCCCCTGTAACGTAGGGGATACAGCGTGAAGCTAAAACAATATTTATAAAGAAAACCTTACAAACGCACGAGTAGCCACAAGTACATAGTACCAGAAATCTATCTATTAAATATTAACGCGCATTTCATGCAAATTTGTATGTACCCACCCTGGCGGCGGACATGTCGTGGGATTTTTTAAACGAGACCGTCATCGCTTCTTTTCATCGCTTCGCCCTTGACTCTAATACATGGGCATTAGAAACTTACGGTTTTACGACTTATTATAATCGCTGGTGACATAATAAAAGTGTGTACGGTGTTGAGTTGTTAAACTTGGAAGTATAATTGTTTTTTTTTTATTAATTGAATTGAACTAAAATATTTCAATTGTTAGGAATATTGTAAAAAATAAAAGCCTAAATTTAATAATTAAAAAATAGCTCAGAAAAAAATATATTTCATGACATCTTAAATTACACCAATTTTGAACCCAAATGTACAATGAGGTAGCTTTTCTAAAAAACTTTATAGTTTATACGAAAACCACTAGAATTTTATACGACATACTTTCTCCAAATAAAGATTGATGAAAAAAGAATAACATATAAAATTATTATCGTTTTATGTGAAAATACTTAGTAATTTGCTTAACAACTTTACTACCTGTCTAGTTGGATTGTGGAACAATGGCTGTTAAACCGTACAACTTTCATTCATTTTAGAATGGTCATCAAAATATTGTTTAGATTTTTATAACTATTATTGACTTTCTGATTTATAAACAATAGTAATTTGTAATATCTATAAAAATGTTTGCCATATATTTAAATTAAAAAAATATGTTATATTAAAGCAATTTCTTTCCAAATATGAAAAAAAATCCCGAACACAGCAGGGTAGGTACCTAGAATTACGACACTCACTGAATGTGAAATCTGAATGCATTGCGTGTGGAGTGGCGGAACCCAACGCCGCGCTTTGCCTCGTCACCAGAGCGAAAAAATGAAAATATACATAAATACTCGAATATTATTACCTAGAGTGGGGATCGAACCCACAACCTCTCGTATTCACACTTTTAAATATAATTCAAATAATAATAATAATAATAAAAATTCTACCTATTTATCATAGATTACATACAAACGACCGGAACAAATCCGTGTAAAGACCTTCGTGACGTAACAACAAATTATTTAATTGCTTCCGATTGCAACAGAACGAGTACTACATATCATACATTCTTCATAGAAGAAGGTACTATTCAAGGTTTTATACTAATAAATAATAGTTAATTTGTTTTAATTATTTTTTTATATTATAAGATGGGCCTTTATGATTTTTATATATAAACTAAAGGGCAATAAACACTGATAAAAACGTTATCAGCGATTTTAGTTATGATACTAGATTAAAAGCAATTAACAAAGTGATAATTGTAATAAAAAAACTCTATACTCAATTTAATTTAGAGATGTTATATATTTATACCAATAAAAAGGTTATAGCCATCGAGAATTTAATTTTAACGATACAATCCAACGGAAAATTGTTGTTAGTTTCAATATAATTTCAAATGAACAGATAACTAATGTTATCGTAGATCTTAATTATTTTGAAACATGCACATTAAAATTGTTTCATTGAGAAACAAGTACTCGGTATTTAAGCTTTCTAAAATATATGAAAATAAGTAATAAACCTAAGATTATCTTAAATCTAAATATTATTAATATTAATAAAAAAGTTATGTCAATTTATTGTTTAATACTACAGCACTTAAATTTAGGAAATGTATAGTTAGTTTCACAGATATTTTAATTTTAAATAGATCATTTTGCATACTATATAATTATATAATACAATATATAATTTTATATATTATAAACGAGAAACAATTGACTTTCAAAAACAAAACTGGGATAAATCTTATATTTTTGCTCCTAATTGAGATTCTCACATAGTACTAACTTTCATTTTCAAATCTGCTCGCTTGGAATCATCTTGGTTGTTTAAAGATGCGCCTACACCACTTTTACTCTACAAACACCGCGGACGCCGACAGACGGACAAGCCTAAATTATGCTAATTAATACGCGACAAAAACGGAAAAACTTTCGTTGGCAGGGAAAGTTGATGGAATGGGCTCACTACTGTTATAAAGACTGATTTATGGCAGGTAGTTTAATCGAAATAATTGGGTGTTATAGGATGTTCTTTGATGGAATATTTTAACCAACGCCATAATATTAATGCCAATATAAAATATTATAGTATTCCATATTTTTTATTATAATTCTACTATGTGTATTATCTTATTTCTTGTTTCTTTCTTTTTACGCTTAAACTGCGGCTTGTTTGGAAATTTACTATAAACTTAAATTTCATACATATAAATTAGAGAAATATAACAAGATATATCTAA
Source organism: Heliconius cydno galanthus (assembly GCA_036379175.1). NCBI lineage: Eukaryota > Metazoa > Arthropoda > Insecta > Lepidoptera > Nymphalidae > Heliconius > Heliconius cydno. The sequence goes on from JAKRZM010000248.1 coordinate 264,695, forward strand.
AGGAAAAGGTGAATAATTAGATTTTGAAAGAAAATATTATATAACCCTTGTTATCTAAGTTTAAGTTTAACATATTTTGCTAGAGCCCTTACGAAAATTTTATATAAATCGATAATTAAGTCCAGCACTTATTACATAAATGTTTTGAAAACCAAATCAGTCATGTTAATTTTCAAAGTAAATTAACCTAATTAGGTAAAATGAATATTTATATATTGATCCAAATTTATTAACTTATTGATCCGTACCTACTGATAAAAACTATCGTCCCTTCAAATGTACCGTGAGACCGTCGTGACGCAGTGGCAAAAGCGAATGACTGTAAATTGTGGGTTCGATTTTTACTCAAGGAAATGAAATATTCAAAGAAAAGTGCGACGTTGAATTCCACTGATAAACATGCAATCCCTTGAGAATTTGGAGTTATAAAATGTAAATAATGCAAATATTACGCATAATGTCTCTACAAAATAACAATAAGCTTAAACGGGCGAAGCCGCGAGTGTGAATAAATATAAATCTAACAATTATTACATTTCGTTAACGCTCATGTCGGTCGTTCAAGCATTTGTCACAGTCTGAATAAATGTTACTTTCCGCGTCAGAGTGTACGACGTGTCTCGTTACATACAATTACTACAGTACATGCAAAACATATCTTCACGCACCTGTATTAAGGTGACCAGAGTAATAATTATCTAATTATTATTTTATTTTTATTAATAAATCAATATCTAGAATAATTAATAGTTAGGAAGTTGAAAAATATCTTAAAATATAACTTATTATTAGCAATGATTTCAAAATTTTCTTTTAAACGAGAAATGGCTATTTGCATACATCAATTAAATATAATTATATATTAATATTATGCTGTATATAGCTACAGGTAATACGCATAACGGCGCTAATAAACGGCGCGATAAAATACTAAGAAAAGATTTAAGCGCGCTCTTCAGTTTAGTATAAAATAAAAAAATTAAGATGGCTACATCTACCTGGTATAAAATAACTTTTTTAAATAAACAATTTTAATAATTGTTTGTTTAGCTTCATGTTATAGCACACAGAGAGCAGGGAAGGACCCTGGGAAATCTAGTTATGTCTTAACACCAGTGTCTTAATAGAAACTTACTTAACACTAGGTTCCCTATACCCGCCCTAATATGAGCTAAATGCACCGTAAAGCTACAAAAAAGAAAAATACTTGTAACCCATCTTAAATCAATCGAGTTCTCTATGAAACTAGTCAACATATGTCAGAAGCATTCAAGCTTGCACCGTTATAGGCATAGATTCTACAACCACAGTGCCTTATTGAGTAAATTGTCATTTTCAATAATAAATATGTGTAAAACTGTATTTTAAATGTATAATAAAAATCAATGAAGCGGTATATGTACCCGTATGTCTTAGAAACAATTTCAATTCAATAAAAGTTTTCCTCTTTCATGAGCGTGAAATAAGCCCTTCAAAAAATTATATGTGTAGCAATATAACTATACATCTATAACAATAATATTATTACATTTTGGAAAAGATGCAAAATTAACCATTAGGTTTTTTCGCCACACCTGGCGTAAGAAATCCTGATCTCAGCTAAAAAGAGAAGATAATACTAGTTCCACATAAAAGAACAAAATGACAGAAAATGTCAAACGAAATACTAATGATACTTGTCTTATTCAAAGGTGACATACCAACTGGTCTTGTTTCTAGGTACAATAAGACCACGTTTGATAAAAACTTCGTACTTTTAATTATATTAAAAGACATTTATTAACGCAAAACAATATTACTTGTATGTTATCAAATCAGCTTCACGGTGTGTCCCGGACACAGCAGGGTAGGCAGAGGGAACCCAGTAACCTGCCGAATTTTTAGAGGCATTTCGTATTGAGTGGCGGAATTCAACGCCGCGCTCTGCCTCTACGATTTGTTATAATAGCAATAATTGAAATTAATCATCTTTTGAGACAATTAACAGTCAACTTAAATGATCACTAATTAGAATGTTAAGTCTAATCATAGTCATTACTAAATTATTCCTATAAACTAAATGTTCTCATAACAATAGCTAATTCATATCGAAAGATAAATTTTAAATATTTTTTTTATTTTTTCACGCTTTATCCCGCACTCAGCAAGATAGGCAAAGGGAACCTAGTGTTAACACACTCCGTTCCCCATTTTCCATTGCTGAGTGGCGGTACTCAACGCTACATTTTGCCGTGACACAAAAGAAGTAAAAATATTAAATATTTAATTTCCTCGAACCCAGAACCTGTCGCGTTTACAATCACACTTTGCTCCTCTGCGCCACGACTGGCCTCAATGAAATGTTTAATCATTCATATCAAATATGGGAGGGTCAGTGAATACCATCATTAACAGATAATAAATTATACATAGGGCATAGCTGCTTTCACTTTTGTCTATGGCGGTGGGAAAGTATGCTGATTACTTATGTTTAATATTTTGTAATATATCGTCGGCTTAGTAAGCAAAGTAAGTCTAAGAAAAGGTGTTAAACTAAGAAAGTTTTTACAAATTCTAAAATTTACTTTGTATTCACTACTATATAAAATCTTTTAAATGTCAGTTTTGTATGCTTTTGTAATTCTGAATTGTATGAAACTATACGAGTATGTCTACGGAGGAGCTCAGGCCGCCCTCCAACCAGGTGGACCGACGACCTTAAAAAGACAGCGGGAATCCGCTGGATTCAAAGGGCGCAGGACCGGATGGCGTGAATTAAGGGAAGGCCTAAGTCTAACAGTGGACGTTGAAAGGCTGATGGATGGATGGATGGATGGATGGAGTAAGTCTAGCCTATGACGCTAAGTTTAGTTTACACTCTAAGCCGACGATACTTTTATATATTTGCTTAAACAAATATTTTAAAAAGCTTTCCTTTTAAGTTGTAATATTTTGTATATAAAAAATAAATAAATATAAGTTAAAAAACTGTAAAACTTTCAATTTATATTTACTTATTACGTTTACTAAAAAGTATTGAGCTTTAAAGCAGCTTGGGAAATGATTATAAAACCAAAGTCTAACGAAGTACGCACAACAAATGAAACAATTGAAATTCATTCTAATCTTTGTTCCATCCATAGATAAATTATAATTCGTTCAATTCATTAGAATATTGTTTTAGAAATTCTTTTAGTCATTCTTAATTAACTTTGGTATTTTTTTTACAACTAATAATTCTCTAATGTGAAGATAAAGTACAATTTTAAAACGACAAACATTAAGCTTAAATAAAATTTACCTACTGTAAAGCTAAATGTCGATATTCGTGTCGGAAACGCCATTACATAATTGCGCAAAAAAATATCAACATGTTCATGGACTTCATGGTTAAAATCATTAAAACAACAGCTGGCCGAGTTTCTTTTTTTCGCTTGTTTTTTTACTACTTACTATTTACTTATATTATTTCAAAGTTGTGGAGCTTATGTTGTATGTTTTTATAATAATCCTTAATAATTTCGAGATAACGCTAAACGAAATATACGTTATACGAAAGTAAGATGTAAATAANTAATATTTTGTAATACATATATCGTCGGCTTAGTAAGCAAAGTTAGTCTAAGAAAAGGTGTAAAACTAAGAAAGTTTTTACAAATTCTAAAATTTACTTTGTATTCACTACTATATAAAATATTGATATGTGAGTTTTGTATTTTTTTATAATTTCGAATTGTATAAAACTATACGAGTATGTCTAGTCTATGACTCTAGTTTATACTCGAATGCCGACGATACGTTTATATATTTGCTTAAAAAATATTTTAAGAAGCTTTCCTTTAAAGTTGTAATATTTTTTATATAAAAAATAAATAACTATAAGCTTTAAAGCAACTTGGGAAATAATGGTAAAACCAAATTCTAACGAAGTACACACAACAAATGAAACAATTATGTAAAAGTTTATAGGGCAATGAAATTAATTCTAATCTTTGTTGTTATATCATCGATAGATAAATTATAATTCGTTCAATTCATTAAAATATTGTATTAGAAATTCTTTTAGTCATTCTTAATTAAATTTGGTATATTTTTAACAATTAATAATTATTTAATATGAAGATAAAGTACAATTTTAAAACGACAAACATTAAGCTTAAATAAAATTTACCTACTGTAAAGCTAAATGTCGATATTCGTGTCGGAAACGCCATTACATAATTGCGCAAAAAAATATCAACATGTTCATGGACTTCATGGTTAAAATCATTAAAACAACAGCTGGCCGAGTTTCTTTTTTTCGCTTGTTTTTTTACTACTTACTATTTACTTATATTATTTCAAAGTTGTGGAGCTTATGTTGTATGTTTTTATAATAATCCTTAATAATTTCGAGATAACGCTAAACGAAATATACGTTATACGAAAGTAAGATGTAAATAAAAGTCTAGACTCACCTGTTAAAACAGCCAAAAGTAATAGTAATCCACTGAACAATTTAAACGAATGCATTTTTAAAATATACACTTTCACTAAAAAACACTAGGAAATTCACTCAAAATCTTTCAGTTTATTTACTATTTCAACAAATATAAAAGCTAATAACAATACATTTTATTTTATATGTATTATATTCACAAATAAATAATTAAGACATTTTTTTTCATTTAACGTCAAAATATGTCAAAAAATGGCGGTAAAATAGAACAATATCCCGCGCGTCGAACGCTTCGTTCGAAAGTCAAACGCCTACTGGTGCCAGTCTGTCAGGTGCACGCTATCATTCGACCGATTCGAAAAGCTATTAATGAATTCAGCATTTTTATATATCGTTCGACATTTTAAATTGGCAGGATATACACTTGTACTATCACTCGACTGATTATAGAAGCTATTAATTAATTTAGCATTTTTATATAAATTACTTGACATTTTAATTTGGCGGTATATTCATTTTGCAAGAGTGTTCCAGATTGAATGGCCAGTAACATTGAACTCGTATGACTATTAAGGTATTTACGTATATTATTGGGTTATTTAATTTTTTTAGTTAAAATCTTAAATATTTTATGTGAAACCTGTTTGAATTGATCAAATTTAGTTAAGATTATTTAGTGCGTAATTGTCAAGTGTTATACACAATATTCCGTAGCAAAATTAGCTTAATAATAATCAGCTTCTCGCTGTATCCCGCTTATAGCAGGGTATGCGGAGCGAACCTAATCCGTCCCCACTTTCCGTCGATTTTTGGGGCGTGTTGGATGGTGGAACTCTACCCCAATTTTTTCTGGTGCCAGAGCGAAGAAATGAAAACATTAATAAATAATAATTCATTACCCTGAATGGGAATCGAATCTACAACACGGGTCACGCTGTGTCCCAAATACAGCAAGGCAAGTAGAGTGAACCTAATTTTGGGTTACTCCTTCTCCTTTGCACTTTATTGCCCAGAAATAATAAGACATACTTAAATATAAAAAATCTTTGGAATTTTAAAGAATTATAATAATATATTCTTCGAACCACAATCAGACACAATTTATCTCTTTGTAAGTAATTAAGTGTTCAATAACAGGATCTACCGATATATTTGAGGCCACTCGTGGCGCACCGCAGAGGCCATTCGTAGCACATTAATGTAAAAAAACGTGCGAAAATACGCGAGAGCTTGTGGGTTTGACTCGAAGAAATAAAATATTTCCTCGCTTAGGTAACGAGGCAAAGCGGGGCTTTAAATCCCGCCATTAAACACGTAATACCTCTGAATTCGACAGAAAGAGGAGAACGTAAGTTTCTTAATGGCAATGAAGTGTCTTAACATTAGGTTCCTAGGTTCCCTCTGCGTTGCCTGCTGTGTGCGGGATGCTAAAACAAAAAAACAATATATCTACATAATATTATGTTTTTAGTAAACTAAGAATCAAGGACAGACACTGCAATCATTCGATTTGCATAAAGCATACTTTAAAGTTACGAACGTTTCAATATTTATCTTACTATATACTAAACTAGCGGACGCGCGCAGCTTCGCTTGCGTATTTAAGGGTGAATTCTAATAACCCATGAAACATGTGTTCAATGAAATATTTTTAAGAGTCTAAATTTCAAATTTTATAAATATCGGTGGCGATTTAAAGATTTTTCAATACAAACTTTCAACCCCTTATTTGCACCCTTAGGGGGAGAATTCTAGAAAACGATGAAACACGTGTTCAATTAAATATTTTTAAAAATCTAAATTTCAAATTTTATAAAAATCGGTGCCGATTTAAAAAAAAATCCATACAAACTTTGAACCCCTATTTCACCCCTTTAGAGTAAAAATTTTTCATAATCCCTTCTTAGTAGATGTCCAGATTACTAAAGTAAACTTTTGTCCAAATTTAACGTTTCTACGCGCAGCGGTTACGGCTGTGCGCGCGTCTTACCTCAGTCAGTGAGGACAAGTCCTTTTATATATATAGATTATGTTGATTGACCTACCAGTATTATTAGTAGGTATATTTTATTACAAAACTACTGATTTTTTACTTCCTTTTACAAAACATCGTTATTCAGTTTCCTCTATTAACCAAAATAAATTCAAATTACATTTAAATTGAAGTCATGGCGCTTGATGAAAACGTCAGAGTGTAAATGCAACGGTAGTGGGTTCGATTCGATCCCCACTCAGGAAGTAGAAGAAAAGTATTCAAATTCAAATTCAAATTCAAATTCAAATTCAAATTCAAATTCAAATTCAAAATAATCTTTATTCAAATAGGCAATTATTATAAGCACTTTTGAATCGTCGAATGAACATATGAACAAAAAGCTACCACTAGATATTGTCCGGCAAATGCAAAAGGTGGCGTTGAGATCAGACCCAACCAGAAAGTTGAAAACGGAGTGTCTTGACGCTATCCACTCTCGGCCAATTCTAAGTACTATGCGGGATGAAACAAGAAGCTAGATTGAAGAAGGTAGATTGAAATAACACTAAGTAATTGTTTACATTTTTAAAGTGGACCACAATTAGAAAAGAAAAATATATAATTTAAGAAAACGTGTAAAGAATTGAATGTAACGGTCTTTGAACCCGCACCTCTTGTTTACCGTCTAAATGCTTGGTACCAATTTATTATTATTAGCATCTCCGTAGGGAGACTTTTACAAAATATCTTCTACCCTTCTTATCTTATCTTACTTAGGCTTGTTGTTTCGCAAGAGAGAATAAAATCATATTTTTGAAATCTAATTATATTTTTAATCATTATTTTTACATCGACGTTGTAGCTTGATGAGTACGTACGGCTTAGTGGTCAGAGTTCATTCAGTCTTGGGCGGTATGAAAAAGGCGCGGTTCAAANTAGTTTTTTTTTTTTTACATAATTTAAATATTTTTTGCTATGTCCTTGCACCACGACGCGCGACGTAATTATTTATTCAATTCATATATAATTTTCGAACATTTCACGATCAAAATAAACGGTAGTTACAGAATTCGCTTTATTGCGTTAATCGCTACTAAAATTATTACTGTGAAATATAATAAAATTACTATCACAGCTGTATGGTTAAGTTGTTTGATGCAATATTGTAATCGTTAAATGGAGATTAATTTGATCATTAATTATCTATATCCTTTAGTTATTTACTCTATTTTTAAGCTATACTATATATTTTTAATACTTTTCTAAGCCTGTAAGCGTAGTGGTGGTGAGCTCGAGATAATTTGTTATTTTATGGTATGTTTTTTAAATCCGTTTATGTACGCAAACTGTATTACAAAAACGTTATTCTAATTATTTTAAGAAAAAACATTCAGTATCTTCATGACATCTACACACTTTCTGCTACGCTTCAAGAAAAAAAATCCATCTAGAATTTTTTTAAATAATTTATTTACATACTTAAAAATTCATTTAAAATAAACCCAAGTTATATAGAAATATTCAAAAGTCTACAGATTAATGTTAATACTACATTCCATTCTCGTTTTTTGTCTTACAGTAGGTACAGTACGTCCAACAAGTTGTGGCAACAAGCTATCTGTAGATGGCTGAGCAGATTTTAGGAACTTTTTTTATTTTGACTATTCTTTGCCCGAATGAACACGGCGCAAAAGTTCAGAAAACTTAACTTCAAGACGGCCACGACTTATTGACCGTACTGTACGATATTTTTTTATTGCGTGTGTAATAAAAACGATTTCGCACAACTTCTCAAAAAATAAAGCAAGAATGACGATGGTCTAGTTTTACAGTGCAATTTATATATATTTTTAAATTAATGAATAAATTAAGGTTGTTAACACTTGTTTACAATCGTGGCAATATAAAAGCAATAATTAAAATAATAAATTCAATAATTAAAATACTATTTTGTACTATTTTAATTTTTCTTTGAAGGCCATCTACATCTAAATGTAAGAAGCAAAATTTTTTTGTCAATTACCACGCTAGATGGCATTGCATAGAAAATTAATTCATAATTAATAAGAATTATTTTCATAGGAGACATTTAAAAATATATACTTAATTAGTAATAAATAGTGTTTTACTGTATATAAATATTATGATTTTTATAACCACTAAATAGCTTGGATATTTTTTCCTATGTCAACATCTACATTAAACGGTTAAATAAAATGTCATTTTCTACCACAGATATAAATACAGTATATTCAGTGTTTATTTTATATTCCGATTTAGGTAAAAGAATAATATATAGTATTGTAATATTTAATTTTTCTTCAATTTCTGCTTTTATAATTATAATTATGGATCTTTTATATTTTTTAAATAACACTGTTTATTTTTATTGACGCCATTTTAAAACAATTTCTCTTTAGTGATACCATAGTTATTGTATTTGCTTACATTTAGGGTACAATAATAAGGTTTACTTTGAGGAAACTTTCAATATAATATTATAAAATAAATTAATAAATTTAAAGACATCAGAAAATAAAATGTGATAGACGAAATTTATCTAATATATTTTATAACCTTTATTTAGGTTTAATTTTTTTTATCACTTTTCAATAGCTAATTGTGTTTCAGTAGTTAGTAACTTTTCTACTTCATACACGTATTTTATTTACAAAAAGAAAACAATATAAAACATATCTAGTTAAGATGTCAATAAGAAAAGAACCTAATATCGTTACAATTTCAGTTTATAATAATGTACACATTATGACTACTCTACGCCATTATATAGTATTGAATTTAAAATCAGATCGAGTAAATTCTTGTATTTTAAAAAAAATGGGACCACTCGGGAAGCTTTACCTTTCAAATAAAGAAAAATATCAAAATCGGTTCACCCAGTCAAAAGTTATGAGGTAACAAACATAAAAAAATACAGTCGAATTGATAACCTCCTTGTCTTACAGAAGTCGGTTAAAAAATGGACATTAATTACATAACTTTTTATGCTGATACGTCATGTACAAAGCGCCTCTTACAATATATATAAAATAAATAAAAACAAAAAAAACAACCTATCCACAATCACAATAAATAAATAAATTCAATTAACGGTAGGAATGCAGTAGGTAATAATACAACTTCAAACAAGGCAACACAATTATCAACCTGGCAACCCTACCCGGGTATGGCAACTGCGGCAGTGAACGGAACGAAGTGCCGTAGTATAGATCGCTGGCAGGCCGCCTGCCCGGACTCGCTCTAACAACTATGATTTATCCAAATATGTTCGAATAGTAACCGATAAGTGCACAGTGAGTGAATGTCAGCGAGCAAAATGGTCGATGACGCGAAGGATTTAGCGGAAAAAGCTGAGAGCAAAGGTATTACGCATTTACAATCGATAGATTTAGTTTAACGTGAACGTCTGTCTAACCCTAAACCGCGTCGTGGCCCCACGTCGCTCACAGCTTTCGAGAATGTCCACTGCTGCTCCGCACTCCAGTGGATTTCATTTTGTTTTTCATCTCGTTTCGGACGTTATTTGACGTCGCGGCATGTTCTAAATTTAGAGGAAAGTCTGCCAGACGGTGCGCTATGCAATAAAGCAATAAGCTAAACCATCGGACCTCCTGTCATTTGTTGCCGATACCATTTTACCGGATTCCTTGCATACTCACCGTTATATATTATATTAATTATTAATATTGCGTTATTTCGGCATTTCGCTATGAATGTAAAATGTCTTATGCCTTTACACAGTAGGATGATGTGTATTTGAGTCATGTCTTACATTATCAATTGCGGCTCTGACGTAAGTACTTATTTTGCATGTATGTGCATAAATTTTTCGAGACAACAGCACACATTCGCACTGCAACTAGTTCACTTTCTACTTATCTTATCAATTTGTGTATCAAATTCCATTTTTTTAATGCGCAAATTGCTCTGTTTATTACTTGGCTATCTTGATAAAAATTCCGTTTTGTAAAGGACTATGGAATTAAAATTATAAGTATATAATAGTAAACGTTCATTACTTATATATAGTAGATATTGCAATTTGTATGCATGAATGTATGTATATAGGGATTATAAATATTTGGTATGTTTTTGAGGTTATCTATGTTGACCTTGGATGGAATGACACAAAACAGATGGACTTAATATACTTCAACAGGCAAAGAGGAATTTATTATTTTTCATTTTGGTTTGCTTTTAATTATTTAATAATTTGTAAGTATTTGGTTAGCAATAAATAAAAAGACAGATCTAGTTCAAAAATTAATACCAATACATTAAATTTGACACTCCCTTTTTTATTGTCAATTTCATTCATAGTACCTTTTAACTAGGGCTTTGTTCTCCTGGTCAAATTGAAATGACAGAGATTTAAATGTGACATATTCTAACTCTAACTAAGGGGGTTTACCTCAAAATAAATGTCATGATGGCCTATAGCCTTCTATGATAGATAGTCTATCCAATCTAAAGACAATTTTTCTGTTCAAGTAAGTAATTCCTGAGATTTATGGATTCAAAATCAAACAAATTCTTTTCAACCTTTTTATATTAGTAAAATGAATGAAATTTTCTTTTATTTTACTTTCATAATTATAAGTATATAAATTGTTAACTTACAATTACTTAAAAAATAAATAGGTAGGTATATAAATAATACTAGATATTACACTTTTATGAATTCTCATCATAGATCTTCATAAACTGTAAAATTATATTTTAAGAAACTGCAAAACACATAAGTATATGCTATCTACATGTTATTTAAAAAAAACACCTGTTTTATATTTTTTCTTTTATTAAGTTGACACAATAACACTGCTTAACCAGACCTATATTATTAAGAAAATATGTGAAAAAAAATATTCAAAATTCTTCTCAAAATCCAAGGTTTCAAGGTAGGCAGAAGAAACCTAGTGTTTTGCAAGTTCATAGCATTAGTCAACACCTCGTATTGTATGGGGGCAACTTAAGTAAGTGGGAACCCACTACCATCAAGTTTACTCTCAAAAGCTGCCCCATTGTTGTGAATTTCTTGCTGGCTCTTCTCAGCAGAACTGCCTTCCGAACCGGTGGTAGCTTTTTGTTTATATGTTCATTCGATGATTCAAAAGTGTTTGTGTCAATTTGAATAAAGAATATTTTGAATTTGAAAATGATTTTTAATTAACTCTTAACAAAAATTTCTCAAAAGTAATTCTAAAATGTTTTGTTAATATATAGTTTTTAAATATCCAAATAATACTATTTACATAATGTGTGAATATTAATTATAAACCTAACAAGCCCAAACAAGAATTCCTTATGCAAAGAAATGACTCAATCTGTGTAGGAGCTAATATTACATTAATGCTTCGCATCACTCGGCCTCATTCATTTTGACTAGCTAAACTAAATTTTGATTATATCTATTATACATACTAATCTTAAAAAACTTAAGAGTTTGTTTGGTTGAATGCACTTATCTCAGGGACCACAGCTTAGAATGAAAACATTTTTTTCTATTGGACAGTCTTTTATAATTAATGAGAATTAATAAAATGTAGAAATAATACTTTAAAACTTTCATTTGTGGACAATTTATAATTCTTTGTTAATAAGTAAATGAGTAAATGAATTTCAGGTTAATAATTTCTCTATTATACACGATATTTTACAAAAAAAGTCTAGATAACAGAGAGCCTTAAGATGTCAATAAAAAAATTAACTAACATTGCAATATATACATTTTAATCTCATTACAGTTGATATTTACTTACATTGTAACTACTATATACTACTGCTGTAATAGTGTATCCAATTTTGATTTCACAGCTGTACGTATCTTTAGGTTATATTATCTTTTAGGTTTTTTTTTCATTCATTTGCTGCAATTCATTACATCTCATATCATACACAATTCTTAGTTATCTCTATTTGGGCAACACCAAGAGAAAAGCTAGTATGATATAAAATTGAAGTATAATAATTGTTGTTGTTGTTCTTTAATTATGGCGATCCGAGCGTGCCAGTTCAGCACTAATCACTTCGCCAATGTCACGTTGAATGGAAAACACACAAAGGAGAGTGTACGGTAAAGTATAATAATCTTAATATGATGAATTTGGCATTACATTACCTTTGGCAAGATGTCAAATTGTATTTGTTTTAAAAATAATTTCCAAGCATCAATTTAAATTTAATGAATATTCTTAATTGTTGCAATATTAAGTGATGTATCAATATGAAGATATTTTTGTATTGCAGCAAAAATAAAATAATCTTGGCTATTGAGGATCTCTGCTCTCACAAGATAAAGAGTAGTGTTGAGTTGTGCCCCTCAACCTACATATTGAGGCAGAACATGGGGAATAGAGTGTCTGGACACCAGATTCTCTTTTCCTGTCCTATCATATAACTGGAAAAAGTGTAAAGAGAATACTTTTATATATTCTTTGTAAAAAGTCTATATACACAATGTCATGTATGATATAATGTAGGTATTTAAAATTTATAAAAATTTCAAGTAGCAATTAGAAAAATAAAAAATGAAGTGTCAACTAAGCAAATTTGTTTTTTAATAAATTAAATAATTAGCAGCCAGAACAAGGGTGAATAGCCTGACAGGCTGAATTCATAGGTTTATTAACCTTAGTCTTGTATCTTTATACTTGGCTATCTAAGTAATGATCCTAAGTTGATTGCATTTTTTAAGTATTTAAAAAAATGCTATATGCCTATAGCTTTTCTCCTCAGCTTGGCCATCATTGAGTTTGTTGATAAATGATACCTATTAAAAATAGAAACCCAAATACAGTAAAGTATGTATTTGGGTTTCTATTTTAATAATTCTGTAAATTCACGGGAAGTAGCTCATAGATTTTGATTTTGCGGCATATTATTTCAAATAAGATACCTCCAAGGGATCTCCGAAATAAATTATCTTGACAGACAGACAGCAATGTGTTCCTGGAAGCATTACAATTTTTCCTTATGAGGTACAGAATAGAACCCTAAAATTATCTTTTAGGTTTTTTTTTTCACTCATCTGTTGCAATTCATGCATTTCTCGGGTAAAAAGAGAGAGACATATCAAATTACTGTGTTGCACTCATTCCAGTACATTACCTGCTAGACAGCTTAACCTAAAACTGCGGTTTGTCTGGCCGTACTGAGGAAGCACCTCTGCTACAAATATAAACATATCCCCAAATCAAATTTGAACTGGCATTTTTTCATTTGCCCTCTGGTAAATCTCGAAAGGTATACATATAGGAACAGAGAGCTTTACCACTAAGTTCCCTTTGACTTTCCTGCTATATGCGGGATAAAGGCGTGAAGCTGCAGATTAGTTAATCGTCGCTGATATTAGCACAAAATGTTGACAGGCCTTTTATAGCACGTTGACCTTTTCATAGATCAATATGCGACACTGACTGTACGTTTATTTTTAGAATATTACGAATTTATTATATGTAGAGATCAGTCGTGGTGTTGGAGCATATCGTGGGACAGGTTGTGAGTTCGATTTCCACTCGAATAAACTATTTAAAATTTTCATTTTCACGCTATGGTAACGAGGCAAACCGCGGCGTTGAGCTCTGTCAGTCAACACGCAATGAAAACAGAGTGTCGTAACACTAGGTTCCTTCTGTCTTTCCTATAATAATATTAATATATTCAGTATAAATATATATCGACACTGAAACTGAAATCCATCTGAAACTGTTTCACAATTAACTTTCTACAGTGTAGACGTAACGGTGGTAAAATCTTAAAAGAGCTTTCTATTTTTTTGTTGCCAATTTCTATCCGAGGCTCGCTTTTATCTCGCTGAAGATATACAGTACGATTGACGAGTTGTGGCCGAACTGAAGTTAGTTTTTAAGTATTAGTAAGATGGCTGGGCAGTTTTGATTTTAGGATTTTTCTTAATCTTGGTTATTTTCTTGATGCGCAAAACTTCAGAGATCCTAACTCTTGCGGCCAAGACTCGTTGACAGTACTGTACACAGATTTTAAATTTCCTTTGTAATTTTGTACTTTGTCTCGGTGCAACGACTGCGGGTAATTTTAAAATTTCGTGACATATTNTAGGATTTTTCTTACTCTTGATTATTTTTTTTTGATGCACAAGACTTCAGAAATCGTAACTCCAGGGCGGCCACAACACGTCAACCGTACTGTACACAGATTTAAAATTTTTCTTTGTAATTTTGTACTTTGTCTCGGTGCAACGACTGCGGGTAATTTTAAAATTTCGTGACATATTATGGTCTTATTAAGAAACGACCTTGCAGTGTCTCTAATACAATGAACTGTGATTTTACTCAAATATGTATTCTGTGTCCATGAGATAGTATTCTTTTTGAGAAGTAACATAGTGTTAATATAATTTTGTCACTTCGACATAATAAGGAGATTTCCATATGTTGAAAATGTAGGCGATGATTTTGTTTTATATGGTTTTTTTTTATTGTTTACTTACTAAATGTTTTAGTTAATCTTTTTAGAATTATGATTATAACATATTTTTGATTTCGAGACCCTACAGGCGCAGCGACGCAATGTGTCACTATGACGATTGTGGGCTCGGTTCCCACCCGAAGGAATGAAATATTTAATATTTTTTAAAAAGGAAAGTGTGGAACAGAAATGTCTTAATAGTTACGGAATGTCTTAAAGCTAGCTCTCTGCCTGCCCTGCTATGTGAAACTAAAAGAAGTATAAAGGCAAGGCAACAAACCGGTATTTAGCGTAGTATTTCGGAAATCTTATAAGGATAGGGAAATGCGGCACAGAATATTGATTGAAGCCCGCTGCTACGCGAATTCGTGTATTGAATAACTGAAACAACTTAACATGCAGGTTTTAAGTTTTTGTGACTCATGACGCCCGTTTATCGATTTTTTTATATTGTCCACGCCTTAATTCAGTTTTCGTTTATTAGAAAAAATAAACCCTCACATAGGTATCTAACCCGTAATCAGCCGATTTCCACTAGGTGTCACTTTTTAAGATAGGCACACTAGGTGGGCACAATTATTTCATATTGTGCCCATCTGTCCTATTGTCTTTAACTCTTTTCATAGATAACAAAATTATATACAATTAAGTAGAGTGCGTTGTTTTACATAAATATAAGGATTTATTACTAATTTTGACCCTGAGCTGTATTTTCACATCGTTATATCAAACAATGTATATTATATGTAAACAGCCTGCTGTTTAAATATTCGCATATCTGATAATTTTTAATTATTATTATAGGCGCACTATAATGTCTGAATAACTAACTTTTACCCCCGATTTCGACAATAAGGTTCCCTCTGCCTACCCTGCTGAATGCGGGATACAGTGTAAAGCTGATATATTTTTTACCCCCGGTTTCGCACCCGTTGTCAAATGGAAATAACTAAAGAGTTGAGTATGACCGTGACACATTCTAATTGCCCGTGTAACCCTGACCGCGGGTGGGTATCTACATTGGCTTAGCTTCGCTAGATAAATGGACTGTACAGATTCACGCTGTATCCCGCACATAGCAGGTTAGGCAGAAAGAACCTAGTGTTAAGACACTCCGTCGTCCAAATTTTTCGAGACATTGTTGGCTCAGTGGCGGAATTCAACGCTGGGCTTTTGCCTTGGTGCCAGAGCGAAGAATAAGTGTTTTTATTAATTTAAAATAGTAGTTTCTGAGATTAGTGAGTCTATCCAAATAATTATAATAAAGTAATAGTTATTTTTAGTAAATATTTGTATGTATTGTATAAAAATAAATTAAATTACCTTTGACTACTGTTTTAAAAGTGTTTAAAAATAAAAAAATAAATTAAATCTTATTAGCCGAGTTAACGGTGGTGGGTCGACATCTAAAACGCGAAGTAATATGTATGCAACATGTTTATACAACGAGCTATAATCCAATTTCTCCGTGATTACTTGTTAGTGACATTGTGAAAAATATTAAACATTGTTCCTGAGCTATGTCGTCGAAGACATTATGGCTTAAATTAGCAGTAACTGATTGTAAACGCGATGGTTGCGGGTTCGATCTCTCAAATTCGGCTGGAAAGTGGAGAATGGAGTTTCTTGAGATTGACTTTTTACCCTGTTATATGTGGTACTGCGAAGCTCGAAAGAAGAATAGTTGTGAAGCTATTGTATCTTTATTTAATAATGTTTGATTGCCCATTCAAAGGATTCGATTCTCTCTCTTCTTCTAATCTAATATTTCCTATTTTGATCTTCTAATTTCCCAATTTTGATTGAACAAAATCAATTTTATAAAGCAGATTATATTTTAAACACATGGGATCTGGAGTGTACTTACCTTCCAATGTTTTCTCTTTGTAAAAATAAGTAGCCATAAAATAGGTTCCCTCTGCCTATCCCGCTGTGTGATGTGTGATACAGCGTGAAGTTGATTTCATTTGTAGCTTAACACTAGGTAGCTGTTTTATCGGGATAAAGCGTGAAGCTAAAAAAACGCCTTAAAAGTGAAAAATTCGCGTCAGTCATATAAATTGTTTGATTGCGATCAATTTAATCATATATTAATAATTTGATTGCGCATACACACGCCACTACTAAGTAATTGTTTTATAGTTAGTTTTACACTTTGTTATAGGAATGTCACTTTTTCTACCATTTTCTGGTTAATTAATTGTTAGTTGCGCTTTATTTTATAGATTTTAAAAGATATGATGAAATTGAATGTTTAAAATCGCGTAGGCAATATTTAAATAAATACTGGAGCCGTCTTCATGGCGCAGCGGCATATAGTCTGGGGTTCGATTCACACTTGAGGAGATAAGCGTAAAGAAAATATTGCCTTGTGAAAAGTTGACATATTGCTTTTTTGACAGTTCTTAAATCTAAAAAGCAGGTTCAAATCCGTAGCGTTTGGCGTTTTGTTCTCTCTGACTACCCCTCTAGGGATGTATCTTGAAGCTATTATTATTATATTATTATTTATGAAACACTAAAAAGAAATACGTTCCAAGAAATTATTTGATTTCATTCTTTTCCATTAAACGAATGAAATTAGATCAAACCAGTGCATTAGATAGGTTGGATAGGTAGACGGTATTGACCTTTTATCAATTTTTTATCCGCCTTATCGATCTTAGGGTATTATTTGATAAGAGCTTAATCTTTTTAATTGATATCCTATTCTAGTTTTTTTATTTTTTGTTTTTATTTAGGTATGTATGTGTATGTATAGTAATGTTACAGTGGCTTCACGCTTTTTCCCGCTAGTTGTAGTGTTCAGATAATTTTTAAGACATTGCGTTTTTATTGAAAACTCGACGCGATTGTTTTTTGTATACTAAAGGGGGGCAATTAAAATAATTAAATGTAGTTGGGCATTTACTTCAAAATATTTGTTTTCACAAATTTTATACGCACTAACCAAAAATATTCCATTAAAACTTAAGTTCTTGTCTTTCGTTCTTACTTCGTTACCAGAGCGAAAGAATAATATTATTAATTATTTCATTTCCTCAAGTGGGAATGGAATCCACAACCTTAAGCGTTTACAGTCGCACGCTTGTGCCTCTGCGCCACGAATGGCATAACCAAAGAAATTTGCAAAGAATAAAGTAACATTATCGTCAAGTCTTTTAAAATTAGGTTAAAAGCGACGCGATGCGACAGATGTTTCGCTCGAGTCGTTGCGCAAACTTCAACACTGCAAAATCTGATTACAATATCTCTTGAGGTTGACATTTTCCTCCTTTTTTTTGGCTTTCACCCGAGTAACCTTTACAAGGAAGGCATACCTTGTGAATGCATCGACTAAATAATTTGTATAGAATACTGTTATATGTTCATTAAAATGATAGTGTTATTTATAAAGTTATTTAGACTAGTTGTGGACCAGGGGCGCAAAGTGTGACTGTAAATGCGTCTTGTTCTGGGTTTTATTCCCACTCGAGGAAGTGAAATATTTAATATTTTCATTTTACTCGCTGTGGTCCAGTGTTGAGTGCTGCCACAACACGCAGTTCCTCCAGAACTCGGTGTAAAGTGTGAAACGGAAGTGTTTTAATGAGGATGGTGTGCTAGCTTCCCAAGTTTCCTATACCCAGAATCTTGCGGGCGGGTGTAGCTAAAAAAGAGAGTAAGATTTTTAATTTATATTTTTATACTTTATGCATATATTTATGCATATGCAGTGTTTTTTTTTTTATTAAAAAACTTAATTATGATAATTTGATGTATATGAGACCGGCTCTCCAAAAAATTGTTTCACCTCTCGTTATCAGTAGGTACATTGGTTTTAAATAGACTTATCATGTTTCATTTTATCTTTACATGAGATCATAACATGTTTACTTGCCTCGTCTTAATGCAGATTTCTCTTTTATNTCCCGTTAGTTGTAGTGTTAAGACAATTTTTGAGATATTGCATTTTTATTGGGAACTCGAGGGTGGTGGTGTATACTAAAGGGGGAAATAAAACAATAAATGTAATTGGGCATTAACTTCAGAATATTTGTTTTCACAAATTTTATACACACAAATCAAAAATATTCCATTAAGACTTGAGTAGCGGAACTGAGTGCCACGAATGTGCTTCGTTAAGTATGAGAAGAAATGATATTAATTATTTCATTTCCGCAAATGGGAATGGAATCCACAACCTTACGCGTCTACAGTCGCACGCTTGTGCCTCTGCGCCACGAATGGCATCACCAAAGAAATTTGCAAAGAATAAAGTAACATTATCGTCAAGTCTTTTAAAATTAGGTTAAAAGCGACGCGATGCGACAGATGTTTCGCTCGAGTCGTTGCGCAAACTTCAACACTGCAAAATCTGATTACAATATCTCTTGAGGTTGACATTTTCCTCCTTTTTTTGGCTTTCACCCGAGTAACCTTTACAAGAAAGACATACACCTTGTGAATGGATCGACTAAAAAAATTTGTATAGAATACTGTTATATGTTCATTAAAATGATAGTGTTATTTATAAAGTTAATTAGACTAGTTGTGTCCCAGGGGCGCAAAGTGTGACTGTAAATGTCTTGTTCTGGGTTTTATTCCCACTCGAGGAAGTGAAATATTTAATATTTTCATTTTACTCGCTCTGGTACAGCGTTGAGTTCTGCCACAACACGCAGTTCCTCCAGAACTCGGTGTAAAGTGTGGAACGGAAGTGTCTTAATGGGGACGGTGTGCTAGGTTCCCAAGTCTCCTCTACTCTGAATCTTGCGGGTGTAGCTAAAAAAAGAGAGTAAGTTTTTTAATTTATATTTTTATACTTTATGCATATATTTATGCATATGCAGTGTTTTTTTTTTTATTAAAAAACTTAATTATGATAATTTGATGTATATGAGACCGGCTCTCCAAAAAATTGTTTCACCTCTCGTTATCAGTAGGTACATTGGTTTTAAATAGACTTATCATGTTTCATTTTATCTTTACATGAGATCATAACATGTTTACTTGCCTCGTCTTAATGCAGATTTCTCTTTTATACATCAAATAAAGAAGATTGAAATAACAGCAAGATCTAAAACCAAATCCTTTTACTCTCGTTCTGGATCTCACTAGATTTGTCACAGTTTGTTTTATAATAAAACTGCGGCGTTGAGTTCCACAACCCATTGATAATATCTTTCTTGATTTTAGAAAAGTGGGAAAGCTGTCCCTACATGAAGCTCTTTGTAAATCTTAATTTACCTGATATTAGTCCAGCCTTTGTTGCTATTCTATCTACTCTGATTTTCACGGTCTTCAACATCCTCGGTTCGAAGTCCATTGGCTCTCATGTCCTGCATCACGGCATCTAGCCATCCCTTCTTTAAGAGTCCTGAGGGTCTAACTCTAGGGACAAATATAGCTAGGCACTTCTTTGCTATATTTCTTTGTAAATATGCCAAATATTTGAGGATATAAAATAAGATAATGTTAAATCTCCCCCAGAGAGTCGTACGTTTCTAGCGTTTTACAGAAATAAGGAAAAAATATCGCCAGTGGGTACGAAATTTCAACATCTTCTAGACAGTTTTTATCTCAGACGTCGCTTTTTATACCAAATCATTATTAACCAAAGTTGGGCGTTTGTAGCAAAAAATGCAATATGACTGGAAAAGTCCATCGAATCGTGTCGTGTGCGGAGAAACTAGCCTTCGTTACTTATTTAAAGAATATTTTATAATCATTTTTTTTATATTTTTGTTAGGTGTTTTTGTCGTTTAAATTTTTGAGTTTTGAATTGGTATTATTTGTCATTTTTAACCATCTCTTGCAAAGTGCAATATTTGACCAATGCTGAAATACAGTTATGGAACTAGCTTTTACGTGCAGATTTGCCTCCGAAATCAAATTGCAATAGCTAAGAGTCATGTATGACACATTCAAAATGCCTTAGGTAACTTTGATTAGATATGTATAATATATTCGATTATACATATGTAATACATAGAGGATGATTTATCCAATTTGTAGTTCATGATATTTTATGATATTATATTTATGATATTATGCAAAGATAGACACAGTTCCCTGAGTAACAATCGAACCTAAAACTATCTCGTGAACATAAACAACTGTACCACGACGGTGTTCTAAACTATATCATTCAAATAAAACGACATTTGTCACAACAATCAATGTTTGTTTCTGTCTTTCACTGTGCTGGCATTCCTTCATCGTGACCCCATACTGTTTACAAATGTATAATCAATAATAGATATCTATTGATTGTACTGCATTCCAGCTTATATTATTCTACATACTTGCAATCAAGGTAATATTAGGTGTGAAATATTTTGTAATTCCTAATTTTATTAAGTACTTAGGTATATGATATAAGTATTGTTTAAAAACTAAATCTATATAATAGGACTTAGTACTTTTATAGATATTATTAAATATATTCTCTAGAAACTGAGGTTAGAGACAAAAATCCATTTTTATATAAAAGTTTTTATACTTTCTTTCGGTCTCGGATCTCGTTGAAGAAATAAAAATGATGACTATAAAATTTTCTAAAATTGGTAAAGTGTTATAAAGTGGCATCGATGGTAGTTTTACCAACTAACCAAGTCTTATCCACCTGTTAAGAATGCAAACTCCAGCATAATAGAAAAGTCTGCATTATTATTACTCCTGTATAAAATAGTCTTACATACGTTTAATAGCATTTCATCTTGCTATTGTTTTTTCCATACAAACAAAAACGGGTCACGTAGCTAGTTGTTGTATTTTTAGATATCACTTGTCGTATACACCTGCAGTCTAGTTCCTTTTTCTCAGTACAGATGTTGATAAGATATAATATACTATTTTTATGAAATGTTCGCTATATTAAATAACTTTAACTTGTGTTCTGTAGTTTTTAATTGTTATTATGCTTTGAGGCCGAAAAGTGAGGAACGAAGTGTCTCAACACTACGTTCCCTTTGTCTACCTCGCATATTCGAGATACAGCGTAAAACTGATTCTTAATTTTTTTTTTAGCTTCCAGCTGTATCCCGCATATAGCAGGGGTAGGCAGAGAAAATTTTGTGTTAAGTCATTCCGTTCCCCATTTCCCACCGAATTCTTGAGGTATTCCTTGTTGAGTGGCGGGAATAAACGCCGCTAAACACTACTATATCTTCAGGAACTTCTATAAACAAAAATTAATTCGAAATTTAAATAGGTACCCATACAAACGAAAGACGAAAATTGAGTTGGATGATAAAGTTTACTTATTTTTATGATAAATGCGTTGAAAATTATACAAAAAATATAATGTTTTTCAAATTGTATAATTTCTTGTGTCTAGAAAATTAGTTCTGTACGTGGTTATTTTAATGATCGACATCTGTGAGATGAAATTCAAAGTATTCACTGATAACATAAATAGATTGACAGCATCTCAGACACGCACTAAATGGCATTTCTAGGTTTTTAATTATGTTAATAACTAGCGAGTCGTTCGCGGCTTCGCCCGCTGAAAGTTAACCATTATTTAATTAGTAATCTAAATTAATTTCGTGTGGTAATAGCATTATAATTTTAGAGATATCCACCCGAACATTAAAAACTAAAGTTTTAACCAATCCTATAGAATAATTATTTTGTAGCAAGTTCGTCGAAACTAATACTCTATATTGATAACGTTTTTATTTATAAACCGATTCAAATAAAATGTCCAATTTAAACTAAATGTTAAGGAAAGCTAGCAAAAATAGAATAATGAAAATTGAATTAAAACCCTCTTAGTCTTTTCTCAGATAGCCGTGCACTAACGCACAGACAAATTGAAAGACAATTTTTTTTAAAAATCATTGTTTCGAGTTACTTTACCGCGCTCTCTTCATATATCTTCCATGTATCTATCTACCAGATCGATGAGTTAGTTTTGTTATATGTATAGATTAGTTAGCCGTAAGTAGCATTATGATTTTACTAGATTCGTAAAAAAATATAAGCAATTGGTATAGCCCAACAAAAATATTATAAGAAAATTAAAATAATTGATTTCTCCGAGCGTCAATGGAACCTACACCATCGCGTTTACAATCAAAACCACTTACATTGTTAGCCAATTTGAAAATGATCTTTTCCAAAATTAATAACTTTAACGTTATAATTAATAACGTTAATAACGTCTACTATTAATAAGGTCTCTACTTAATGTATAAAATGTAATAAATAAATTCCTATACGTGACATCTTCTATTTAAAATCTTCTGAACAACTAAAGCGTAATAAAAATGCTTGCTTCACATATTATTACTAACACATTCAATTATACAGTTTTCTATATATAAATGAGCATACCAAACCGTCTAGTGGGCTGGTATACCAATGCCGGTGTGGATTGACCTTTGTTGCTTATAAGGCGCGGTGTAGGCGTACGTGGTGCTCAATAATTGGGTCAAAACGGTATAGTGGGTACGACGCCTATTGAATAATTTGGTTTAACAATTCTGATCGTGTCAAAGGAAAGGGTTGTTATTGGGGGGTTAAAGGGTTATTTAATTTTAGGTTTCGTTATCGTGAATAATGATAGATAGATTATTAAATAGGAACGTATTGATTATATAAAAGAAATTGAAGTAAATGTATATAAAAAACGAGAAAAATCAGATTCCCTCATACTCCTTCATCAGGGCAGGCAGAGGTGTCCTAGTGCTAAGACACTCCGTTTCCTACTTTCCGCCGAATCAATATAAATTAATACAATTTTTTTTTTTATTAACAATCACTTTCCCTTACATGTCAATCGCCAATAAAATTGAACTCGTCTTCTGATACTACGCTAAATGAATTAAATTCATTTAGAATCAACCGAAACGAAACGAAACGGCGCCGCTGTAAAATCTGACGAATATTAGAAAGGAAGATTTTTTGAATGCCCCAGTTTCTTTCTATTTATTATTTACTGACAAAATTGGGTTTAAGTAATAGAATAAAACGTTTTATAGTAGGTACAATTATTTTCTCTTTACAGTGAAGAATTGTTAAGTATTTTTTTTTAAATTACTATTTATGACTGGAAAATAATTCTATCATCGGAGCAGGAATCGCAAATTCCAATTCCTATTCCTGTGGCGCAAATAACAGTTTCTAACTGTAAACAATTTTTTAATTATTTTTATTTTTCATATTTTTTTTATCTTTTGGAGTGACAACCAGGAGAACAGTATAAATATAACAAAAAAAATATAAATAATAATAATTATATTCAATATTCCCACAAATAAGATTCGAACCTAAAATCATCGTTATCACGTCTCACATTTCAATGGGCCGCGACGACATTTAATATTCTTTTTATATTCTATTTATATGCAGCTTCTACTTCAGCAATTTTATTATAGACATAATGTAGGTATGTAACTGCGCATAATATTTGTTTATTAATGTCACAATCATTAGATATTAGATATACTACTGTATTAAAACATGTAAATTGAACTTACGTGTCCATTTATATACGAGTATAGTATACTAGTTTCATTAACGACCTTGAGTGGAATCCCGATATTATATTGACGTTAGTACGTTTGATGATGGAACTGCTGTAGATATTGTACAACAAAAAGCTTTCTAACCACCTAACGTGAACCAAAATATTCATGATTTGATATACCATAATTAAAAGAACTGGTCAAATGAGAGTCAAACTCGCATACCGAAGATTCCGTATCAATTTCTGGATTGTATCTCAACGGGAAGTACAATTTGAAGTTGACAATCTTAACTTTGCGTACGTGTGCACTTATTTTGTATGCAATTAACTACAATTATAAGTTTACTTGTTTCGGTAACAAGACAAATCACTCATTGACAACTGATGACAAATTGCTCATCAAAATTTGGGCCGAAATTGCTGTAACGAGCATGCCCACTAGATTCCATCTGGCCTGCCCTACTATAAGCGAATATAGCGTCAAACTAAAAGAAATAACTTCTAAAGCTAACAAATTGTTCCACAGAAGCCCTAGACCGAGCGAGGTTAGCTCGCGAGCGTC
This sequence comes from Heliconius cydno galanthus, assembly GCA_036379175.1. Classification (NCBI taxonomy): domain Eukaryota; kingdom Metazoa; phylum Arthropoda; class Insecta; order Lepidoptera; family Nymphalidae; genus Heliconius; species Heliconius cydno. The sequence continues at coordinate 289,572 of JAKRZM010000248.1, forward strand.
GCGAAGCAGAGCAAAGGAAGCGTCTGGACGAGCTGCGTGCGCACGCGGCCGCTGCGCAAGCGCAACGCGAGAAACGAGATGAGGAACGCAGGAAACGACAGGCCGAGCAGCGCGCTAGGGATGACGATAGACGGCTTCAGGTATTTGTTGTTATA
>JAKRZM010000248.1:290833-311134 GCA_036379175.1 Heliconius cydno galanthus
ATATGCAGCTTCTACTTCAGCAATTTTATTATAGACATAATGTAGGTATGTAACTGCGCATAATATTTGTTTATTAATGTCACAATCATTAGATATTAGATATACTACTGTATTAAAACATGGAAATTGAACTTACGTGTCCATTTATATACGAGTATAGTATTGAACTAACGTGTCCATTTATATACGAGTATACCAGTTTCATTAACGACCTTGAGTGGAATCCCGACATATTGACGTTAGTACGTTTGATGATGGAACTGCTGTAAATATTGTACAAGTTTTTTTAAGGTGAACCAAAATATTGAAGATCTGATATACCTTAATTAAAAGAATTGGTCAAATGAGAGTCGGACTCGCATACCGAGGGTTTCGTATCAATTTCTGGATTGTATGTCAACGGGAAGTACAATTTGAAGTTGACAATCTTAACTTTGCGTACGTGTGCACTCGATTTTGTATGAAATTAACTACAATTATACATAGTTTCCTCGTTTCGGTAACAAGACAAATCTTGGTGTTAAGTTTCGATGCTCAACTGCTCATCAAAATTTGAGCAGAAATTGCGGAAAGGAGCATGCCCACTAGATTCCCTCTGGCCTGTCCTACTATAAACGAATATAGCGTCAAACTAAAAGAAATAACTTCTAAAGCTAACAATCTGTTCCACAGAAGCCCTAGACCGAGCGAGGTTAGCTCGCGAGCGTCGCGAAGCAGAGCAAAGGAAGCGCCTGGACGAGCTGCGCGCGCACGCGGCGGCTGCGCAAGCGCAACGCGAGAAACGAGATGAGGAACGCAGGAAACGACAGGCCGAGCAGCGCGCTAGGGATGACGATAGACGGCTTCAGGTATTTGTTGTTATACTTTTTATATATTTAGGTCATTAGAGTGCAGTGGAGATGTTTGGTTGTGTAAGGATGTAGGTTCGATCTCCGAAAAATAATGATTTTTGTTATGTTGGTCGTGTAATCCAGAACGCGGCGTTGTTTTAGAGTTAGGTGGGAATTATAGCACTGAGTGTCTTAACACTACTTTCTATCTTCTTCTATATTCTTCAAGTAATCTCTTTCAAATACTTTTACTAAAAAAAAACTAATTAGAAAAAAATGAACAATAAGAAAACTACGGTTCTATTGTTATTTCTTTAGAATTAATAAGCAATTAAGGTTTTATTTTTTTTTATAATAATATAAACTGTTGGTATTTTTTTGTTTAAAAACTGCGCTGGTCAAAAAAAGTAAAATTTATAATAAATTATGAAAATTAAGTTATATTTATAAGTGGACAGTATCCTTCTAACAGAAGCTTGACCATCTATAGGCCGTTTGAAACGGGTGAACGGTAAATGTGAATGCGAATAAGAAATAAGGTAACAGTGAGGTATGCAGTAGGTATATTAGGTACCTATACTTACGTAGTGTTATACCGACACTAGGATTTGTTTTGTATGGATTTGAATTTTATATGGTTTTTAATTATTTTTTCCTATATTATATTATGTCATATTTATATATATTTTTTGCGAAAATTTTAGTTTTGTTATATATTTTAAGTTTTATTATTTTTGTGTCAACGGTACTTGTATTTGTTAAACAGTCGCACTCCAAGTTGTCAATTAGCAATTAACAAACATATAAACGATGCGTACGCGATCGAGTTAATGCTATTTAGTGGCTAATCAATATCTCTGAGTGCGACTAAATTTCATTGATACTTTGCAAAAAAATATTTCGCATTCTCTATCCACCTACGCCACGAACCGAAATTGACCTTGAAGTGAAAACGTCTGGCGTAAACTGACATCACATCTATTTTGTATCAACGAATATATAACATTAATACTAATAAATAAAATGAAATCTATAGTGCTTCAATCTACATATTAATTAGTATGTAGATTGGGAACATAGAGTTAAGACACTCCATTTCTGACTTTCCGTTGAATTTTCCAGACGCTTTGTCTTGTTGCCATAGCGAATAAATGAAAATATAAAAAATATATATTCCCCCGAGTGGATATCGAACCCACAACCGTATTAACAGTCACAGTGTTTACAGCCTTCATAATCTATAATAGTGGATCACCAAAATATTTACTTTAAACTCCGTTGTCTGCAGGTGGGGGGGACCTCATCGCCCAGGGTTAGTTTCAAAAATTTTTAGTTTGCCTGTTTTTATTTTGTTATGTTGTTATGTCTATTCTTTTTTTTATATAATTTCCTTTATATATAATTTTCTTTTATATATAATTTGTATATAATTTTCTACGCTCGTGCCCGAGTAAAAGTAACATTGTCTAAAACAAAGCGAAAACTTCCGTTACTAATAATAAATGTGCACTGTAATGCTCTCGATACTACCAAAACGTTTATTTGGCAAGCAAAGTTATACTATGAAAGTTTTAAGGTCGACAAAATCTTCTTCGTCGATTGTCGCTTAGCTACTTTTTTGCTATGACTTTGTCTGCTTTTTTTGTATGGAAATGCAAGATTTTGTACAGCAAATGTTTAACAGTTATGGCTTGAGTTTATATTATTGTTTTTTTTAATGTGTATTTGAAATTAATTATTTGATTTTCTATTCCTATTAAAAATAATTTTACCTCAACTAACACTATATAGATAGGTAAATCTTTACCTCTCGTTACGTGACGCCAGCATTATAATAAAGTTTTACAGTTCATCGATCATATATAATATAAAGTAAGTGAGCCAAGGTCTTCGCTTTAATCTAACCCGCTTATATTGTAAAACGTACGCAAGCTGATACTTTCTCCACTCCACTCCACTATATATATGTTATATTATGTTTATGAACGCGTACTGGTGAAAATTAGAAAATTTGAAAGTGTTATTATTTAAATGAACAATAATACTGTATTCTATATTCTATTAGGTAGGTGTCAAATATTAGTTGGGAGCGTCGTGGTGCAGTGGTACAAGCGGTGACTGTGATATGGCGATTGTGGATTCGATTCCTATTGAGTGGAATGAATTATTATTTATTTATTTTTTTCATTTATTCGCTCTGGTAACAAAGCAGTGTGGTGTTAGCGATTTAACACGCAATGCCTCGAATATTCGGCGGAAGGTGGGGAACGAAGTTTCTTAACTCTAGGTTCCTATCCTATCCTGCTAAATGGGGGGGACACAGCATGAAGCTGGAAAAAAATCAAATATTATGTTGAGACGTCAGACCAGTTGTCTAAAATATATTTTGTTTCGAATATATGGAAGTCTGCATCATATGAATGGTTCTTTTATAAAATCATATTGTAAAGACACTCCGTTCTCTACTCTCTGCTCTGCTACTCAACACGCAATGCCGCCAGAATTCGGCGGAAAGTGGGGAACAGAATGTCTTAACACTAGGTTCCCTCTGCCTACCCTGCTGTGTACGGGATACAGCGGGAAGCTGATTTTGATTTAAAATGTCAATAATTAAATTATTAATTTAGATTCATGGTAATTTATTAAACTAAAATGGCCTGTTTATAGATATACTATTTCGGTCCGCCGCAAATACGTGTCTCCATTGTGATTTGATTTAAGAGAAACCCGGTCATCGGCGACATCGTATTCTAAAGTCGTACTCATCAACAACAATCTTTATCCTTATTCGTCTTGTTTGTAATTTCAACTAAAACATATTGACATTTTATTAAAATAATGATATTTTTTTTTAAAAAAAAAAAAGATTATTTTTGCATTAAGGCATTCCGTGTTGAGTTGTTGAACTCAACGCCGTTAATATTTCATTTCACCAAGTAGGAATCGAATCGACGACCTGCGCGACGACTGGCCTCAACAATAATGGAAAAACAATGATTATGCTTAATTCATTTTTAACACACTTTTATTAAGTTCACCTGTATATATGAAACTAACTATGTAATGGAATCAATATTATGATACCATCGAGCTGGTCTGATGATGGGACTGGAAGGTGNATATTCGGAGGTGTGGAAGTGTCTTAACTCTAGGTTCTCTCTGCCTATCCTGCCATATGCGGGATACGGCGTGGAGCTGGAAAAAAAATCAAATATTATATTGAGACGTCAGACCAGTTGTCTAAGATATGTTTTGTTTCGAAGTTATAGAAGTCTGCATCATATGAATGGTTCTTTTATAAAATTATATTGTAAAAACACTCCGTTCTCTACTCTCTGCTCTGCCCTGCCACTCAACACGCAATGCCTCCAGAATTCGGCAGAAAGTGGGGAACGGAGTGTCTTAACACTAGGTTCCCTCTGCCTACCCTGATGTGTGCGGGATAAAACGGGAAGCTGATTTTGATTTAAAATGACAATTAATTTAATTTATAATTTAGTTTCATGTTAATTTATTAAACTAAAATGGCCTGTTTATAGAAATACTATTTTCGTCTGCCGCAAATACGTGTCTCCATTGTGATTTGATTTAAGAGGAACCCGGTCATCGGAGACATCGTATTCATAAGTCGTACTCATCAACAACAATCTTTATCCTTATTCGTCTTGTTTGTAATTTCAACTAAAACATATTGACATTTTATTAAAATAATGATATTTTTTTTTAAAAAAAAAAAAGATTATTTTTGCATTAAGGCATTCCGTGTTGAGTTGTTGAACTCAACGCCGTTAATATTTCATTTCACCAAGTAGGAATCGAATCGACGACCTGCGCGACGACTGGCCTCAACAATAATGGAAAAACAATGATTATGCTTAATTCATTTTTAACACACTTTTATTAAGTTCACCTGTATATATGAAACTAACTATGTAATGGAATCAATATTATGATACCATCGAGCTGGTCTGATGATGGGACTGGAAGGTGGCTGATGGAACCTTGAACTGCCGTCTAGTAAATATATTGAATTTGGGCTCATTCGATTCGTCTTTTACGTGCACTCTTCAAGCAATGTCTCTAATCCGAGCGGAGAACGGAGAATGAAGCAGTATATCTTAATTAAGCCTCAAAGGTTTCGAACGTTCATTTAAAAGTAGCATTCATATTAAAAGTACCTACTCTTTGCATTAGCCGCTCATTAAGTTTTAAAGCACGTTAATTTAAAACGTGCTAACGTAACGAGTCTGGTGATATGTGTTCTAGTTTTCATTTAAGATAGATTATGTACTAGTTATATCTGTAAAGATTTTTTTTGTAAACTTCTGTAGAAACAAAAAAAAATGGTTATATATTGTTTTATACTTATTACCGCATCTCTTTCGTCTTTTCTTTATTATGAAATTGACAGAGAATTCGACAAGCATAGAGTTTGATTCAGTCTGTATATAGCACAGTAAGCAGAGGGAACCTAGTGTTAAGGCACTCCGTTCCTCATGAATGGGAATCCATCCACGCTACGGCGATCTCTTATAGAAAAAAATCCGAAAAAATACCTACTGAAACTCACTCCGTTCTACGTTTTTTCTCCTGTTATGTTATAAATACGGATATCTCTCTCGATCTCTCTCTCTCTCTCACCAATTATATCACAGCGGCGTCAATAGCATTATTCCAAAATGATGTACAAAATCTAGTAATAACCGGAATGCACCAAGATATGACTGCAATCCAAGATCAGAGGTCAACCTCGGTTGTTCAAAGGAATTTACAGCAGATCGACGATAACCAGAAGTTATTTTCTGACACACCTTAAGAATGTAGCTAATAGTATAGTAAATAGTAATTTACCAGTGCCCACACTCGGCACGGGCGGTGCCGGTTCAAAGACTGCGTAATGAGAATTTATTGCTTTGTTTTGCACTAGGTTTTTGCCGTGGCTATCTATGTCTGTTTTTATATTTGTGTTTTTATTCGTTTTCATTGAAAATTATTTGTAGTAATAAAAAGATTCGGGTCTTTTGGGTTGAGCGATACGTGTAATAATATATCGTAATCAAAATCGGTTTAGTATTTTTTGCCTTTTAGTGAAATACTTCAACATATATAAATTTCGCCGAATGCGTCGTATTTATCTATACAGGTTATTTTTTAAATATAACTTTCACAATGACTATTGTATTTTTGAGTTCTTTAAGATATTAGAAGTAATATATTTTTTTATTTCACTTTTCACGAATGTTAATATTACTCTAGTGAAATTTCACAATTTTTTAAGTTATTTATGAGGCCAGGCGTGGCACAGGGGCACAAGGGGGACAGGTTGTGGGTTCGATTCCCACTCGAGCAAATGAAATGTTTAATATTTTCATTTTCACACACGATTCCTCTAGAATTCGTCTGAAAGTGAGAAATGGAAGTGTTTTAATTGGAATGGGACTTCGAAATTGCCTCAACAGGTTCTCTCTGACTACTTAAAAAAACTTCGCAATTTTCCAAGTTATTTTTACTACAAAACATGTGATAAAGGGCACGGTCTTTAACTTGTCTGATTACTTTAGGATTTCCTTCGATTGATAGAAATAGGCACGGCTTGGCGGAAATCGCTTTCAAGGGATAAAATAGCGTTTGTATAGGAAAGTACTCCCACGTGTAACACTTAGTACGCTCCTTACGTGTTCATGGTTATAGAAGAGAACGATAAGAAGACAGAATCTAACGATAGGTAAATCTCTCCGTTTTTCTCTATAGATAAAAGATATAACGTGTTTGGTGACGAAACCTGGTGCTAAATTCTATTTAACCAAGCTTGAAATACGTAACTTCATGTTATTTCTACAAAGTAGAAGCAGAGGGAACAGTACACGGTAGTGTTTACACACTCCGAGCGCCTACATTATTATAACAATAAGTATGTATATGGTGAACAGTGTCTTATCACTAAGCTAGCCTACCCTGCTATATGCGGGATCATCATCATCATCATCATCAACAGCCATCTTTTGTCCATCTATATGCGGGATACACCTAATAAAATAGTATATTAAAATGTTAACCACGTTTAACATTATAATATTTTAGGTAATTCTCGAGCCGTTTGTCATCCATAATCAGATGAATCTCTTAGATTCGCGTACAAAGTGTACCTAATGATGCAGAATGCTCCGTCGGCGCCGGTCTCTCGAGTTAAATCATTGTTTATGATTCTTTATTTTACTTATGATGAATGAAGATTTTATAAATATTTCAAAATTAGTGTAAACAACTGGAGGTCGTTGTGGATTCGAATTCCAAACGGGGGAATGAATATTTATTATTTTCCATTTTCTCCCTTGTATATTAAATTGTACATTTCGTCAAGTGGGAATCGAAACCAGAACCTCTCGCGTTTAACGCACTCTTGTACCCCTACGCCACGATGGGCCTCAAAGAATATAGAAATAAAGTAAAAATTGGTACCTACGTACATATGTAGAGCGTTGATCGCCATAATTCTGTATGATGAAGTGGCTGATATCGTTATCAGTTCTGATAAAAAGTAATATCGTTCGTATAGGTAATTCTAGAAACGTTGCGCTAGATTGTTGTTGATTTTTTTTGTATATAGACTCTTTGGCGTCATTACGTTAATCTTTGATATTATTATTAATATTATATATTATTTGATAGGTATATAATAATAAATAATAAGGTATTTGTTTTTTTTTAATTCTTCTATAAGTAGGATGTTGATATTTGATTTGGTGCCTCGTGGTATAAAATGGCCAAGTAAAATGAGCTTGAATTTAATCCCGAGTGAACATAGAACTCGGCAACCCATATAAATCTCCCATTCTTTTGTCAGTGAAATCGACAATGACTTATTACGTAAAATTTTACTAGTCTTTTATTTTAAAGTGTATTTCATAATATATTTTATATGAATGGACCGTACCCTTTCGTAAAAGGCTGGCTGACGACAAAATTAGCCGGCAAATGGAGAACGAGAGTGTTTTAGCACTAATTTATACTCGCCACCCTCTTATATCCTCGGCGAAAGTTAAAACATGCCTAACAATACTACCTACTCTTTAAGTCGGTAAAAAATAAATTTAATACGTACTTGCATAATGCAGTCTCGAGATTCAATTAGAGTCTCGATATTGCATTCACAAATTATCACATTGTGCGCACTGGTCGGGCAAATGGCTCTAACTGCTTCTATATCCGTTCTTAAATTTTCATTTTGTATTACAAATTTAATTTAGTATACGTATATTTATTTTACTATTTAAGAGATCAGCTTCACGCTGTATCCCGCACACAGCACGGTAGGCAGAGGGAACCTAGTGTTAAGACACTCCGTCCACACCCCAAAAGGGGTCGCGTAGCAAAATTCTGGGGTCGCGAGAGATTTTAATGTCAAATATTTATATATAATAAATAAAATTTTATAATTTTTTGTGCAATTTTTATTTTTAGATTTTTGTATGTTTCAAAACGAATTCTAAAACTATATATTTTCATATGTATNAACTGCTTCTATATCCGTTCTTAAATTTTCATTTTGTATTACAAATTAAATTTAGTATACGTATATTTATTTTACTATTTAAGCCATCAGCTTCACGCTGTATCCCGCACACAGCAGGGTAGGCAGAGGGAACCTAGTGTTAGGACATTCCGTTCCCCACTGCGTGTTGCGTGACCGTATGTAAGGCTGGTAGTCGGGGCGCTTAAACTATTTACGAGAGGCGCGGGTTCGAGTCCCGCTACCTTCAAAACATTTTACATAAAAATATATACCAATCTTGGTAGGTACTTGTCATTTTCTTCTTGTTTCCTTTTATTTTCATTGTTAATCTAATAAGTTAAGTTATTACTTAACATTTAAAACAAGTAACGCTTAAAACACGATATAGTAATTAGCAACGCCCACGTTGCATAACCGCGTCCTTGCCCGGTGATGTCACAACTCTCGCGGTCTCAATGGCCGGACGTCAAACTTAGGTATTTTACGATGTAAATATATGTATATCTATATTTATTTATAAGTATGTAAGTAGGTATAGTATGGGTAGGTAGGTATTGCTGAATAATTAAAACTGTTAGCTAGTTTTATTGTTTGGCTTCTCCATTTTTTTTTCGTGGAGAATGGTTGCCGGTTCGGTTGCGGTTCCGCCTCTCAATACACAATAAAAATTTTGGGCAGTGCGTGGAGAACGGAGTGTCTTAACACTACGTTTCCTCTGCTTATTTTTATATTTGGTTAAGATACTCTTTGCCCCCCTTTTAAAATAAATTTTCAAGAATTGATTGAATTAAATGAATTGAACTTTAAATACCTAAAAATATGTTAAGTTTTATGTCATAATTTAATTAAAGAAAACGCTGTCTTTGTTTAAAATATAATTCAAAATATTTTCAAAGTAAAATGGTATATATTATTTTATTTCAATATTTCTATTTCAAATTTTAATAAGCAAAGCTGCAAGCACTACAGTCAAGTAAATGACCAAGTTGTTGGCCGTCGTCCAGTACCCTCGTTTAATGTCAAGAGTTCCCGGCGAACGCTTTTTCTTAGGAGAGAAAAAAAATCTTTTCTTTTAAAGTCTTAAGGCATATTTTACATTGCCTTTCTTTCTATTTTTAATGTTATGTTTGTTTCTTAAGTTTTTAGTTAGTGATTTAATAGTTTATAAATGTAATATTAGCCATTTTAATTAATAATTGTTTTTGTATATTATGTAATTATAGCGTTCGTTTATAATAAAAACTAGTATTAGTTTTTACTTGACTCTTCGCAAAGGACAGATACAAGTAACTAAGGCCCATATGAACTCTAAGATGAATGTTGAGATGATGTTTTCGTTCTTAGATATATAATTTTTTAATGAAACCTGCATCTCAAGGACAGAATCAGAGTTGAGAGCGATTTATAAGTACGGGCCTAAGAGTTGTTTAAAAATATATTTTGTTGTTTTAAAATATTAGTAATTGTACAATATGAAATATAATTTGGTATTTTCTAAAGAAATGTATTTGAATCAATAACCACCACGTGCTTATATCATTCTAGATTCTAGGACAACTCAAGTAAACATGCGTTAAAAGAACACCCACTCCCACCATACATTCCACATTCATACAGACATTCATATTTCATACGTGAACGGGTGACCGGGTCATCTCTTATGTCTTATATAATGTACGTCAATTATGAGGTCGGAGACGGACGGTACTCGAAGTATGTGGGTACTTGGGGAACCTCGCAGTGGTCTCGAGTGTTTTGTTTATTGTTTATGAGATAGGTCGCTTACAGAATATTTTCTTCTTTTTCGGACTTCAAGCTTTATTCCTTATGTAGCAGGATAGGTAAAGGGAGCAACCAACTGTCCTCAGAATTCTAGAGTGGCCTCTATCATATATTTTAACTTTAAAATAATATAACATACCACAAATATATACAAAATGTTGCCCCAATTAAAAACAACACAGCAGAAGTTAATGATGTTAAAAATAAAATATGTATAGTTTGATTAAAATAAAAAATAAACAGCTTTATGTTGTATCCCACATAAAGCAGGACAGAGAGAGAGAGAGAGAACCTACTCCTAAGACACTCCATTCCTCATTTCCCGCTGAAATTTCGAGACATTGCAATTGGATTGCCTCGGCACCAGAGCAAAGAAATGAAAGTATAAATAAAGAAAATCTGGATTCCTCAAATGGGGATCGAATACACAACCTGTCGCGTTCACAGTCACACATTCGTGCCCCTGCGCCACAGCCAGACTTCTCCATAAGGAAAAATTTTACTATGTAAAAGTATACATATATGTAAAGTGTGTCAGAATTTAAAACAAGTTATATTCGACATTTACTCGGTAACTTGAAATTAAAGCTAAAATTCGAATTATGATACTCAATATAGGGTGTAGTGTTACAGATTTTGTTCGCGTTGGTCCTTTCGTTTTGTTTGTACGTAGCTTAGTGGTTAGGTAAACTTCTCCGTTTTTAGGTTCAATATTACTTTTTTTCTCCTTTAATTCCTCTTTTAATTGGACCGTTTATTTTGAGAGTGGTGTAAGTCCTTTTTCTTTTGTTTCGAGAAAATTAAAGGTTAGTATGTCGATGATTATGCAATTTCATTTACCGACTGATTTTAAGTTGTTCAAAACATGGGTTTTTTTTGAGAAATTAAACACGGACTAGTTATATTTAAAAAAAATTACATTAAATTAAGCATGAATTACGTGATAGCTCATTTTTCTCAAAAATGGACTTACACCACTTTCAAAATAAACGGTCCAATTATTTATTTAACTAGCTAATGGTATAGGTAAATATTTTAATAAAATTGATTTTGAAACGAATGCTACGAACATACCTACTATTTTATAGAAAACTTTCTACGTATGGTTCAGTGGTTAGAGAGCGTAGACGGTTTCCAATGGCCGTAAGTTCAAATCCATTACAGTTACATTAATTTTTTCCTAAATGAGTATCGTATTATATTTATTTAACACAAATACAATATGAAATTACATTTAATTATACGCTGTCACCTTAACTAAAACTCGATATCTGACACCAACGTCAGAGAACTATTCTATACATTCTCATTATATTCTATGTGAAACATTCTAAGCACGCAGCTATTATTGGTCAGTACTAAAATACACTGGCGCGTTGTACTACATCAAAAATATTTAAAATTAACCTCTTCTCTCCCAACAAAGCTAGCTAAGTAAGTGGTCGCGACGGAAATAACGATTTCCTTCAGGATCGGTGGCGTTGGTTGTTAGTTACTTTGTTAGTTTTTACGTAAGGTGCTTTTGGTTGTTTTGGTGTGTTGTGTTGGATTTGAGGTCGTAGTTTGGTTTGGTGGTTGTGGGGTTCGATTCTCGCTTGGGGGTTGTGAATTATTTTCATTTTGTGTCTCGAAATAGAACGGAAACGGTCTAGTGAGTCTGATTGCCACTCGAGGAAATAAAATATTTAATATTTTCATTTCTTCGTTCTGGTGTTGAAGCAACACATTGAGTTTCGCTATTAAAACGCAATCCAGAATTCCGCGGAAAGTAAAGAGCGGAGTGTCTTGACACTAGGCCCCCTCGGCGTGAAGCTGAAAAGAAATAGCTAATTATTTAAATGAAATGCAAACAGCCCGACGCTAACTACAAGTAGTTTGCAATGCAAAATGTTTCAATGTGGCTTAAGTTCTTTACTATTACAGTTAGTTAGTTAGTAGTTTAGTAGATGTAGGGTTTAAGACCACCCATTCAGTGTATTTATAATTTAACTCGAAACTTTTATGGAGAACATGTGTGAAGAATTGCTTATTGGAATAGTATCTTTGTTTTATTTTTTCTTTGTGTAAAAGATTAATTTTATTATAATTTTTTTTTGATAAGCGCGTTCAACCAATCAACAGCTTTTAGTTAGAACCTATTAGATATTAAATTCATAAACTTCAAGTGGGATTTGAACCTTATAACCGCGAGTCAATGCAGTCAGTAATGACATAATTAAGCTGACGGCCCTATGCTGTAAAAAAATATTACCATCTTCATAATTTTCTTGCATCATTCTATACTAAATCAAATTAATCTTAAATCTTTATAGATCATGTCTAAGATCTTATATGGAATAACTCTCCCAAAGAGCACTTCCTACTTTGTTTAGAGAGACGGTAACAGGAATTAGAATTTGACACCCTCTTCTTTCATCTCTTACACTTATGTCTGTTATAAAAATCAAAAATAAACCTCAAGATATGGCCATTAAAAACAGTTTTATTATGCGATTTTTATAGTATACACTCGCTTAGTTATCTTTTTATTTTGTTCTTGCTTCACTTTCTCGCTTTATCCCGCATCGGCAGAAAACACTACACTACCACATTCTCCAACTAAGGGCTAAGACTGACACGGAACTTAAAGTTAATTATTAATTTGATGTTGATGTGTTGATGGCAATAATTTATTGCCCCGAGTAGGAATCGAAGCTACAACCGTCGCGTTTATAGTTAGACACTATACTGGTCTGGCTGCTGGCATTCATTCAGTTTATTCTAGTTAATGATTGGTTTCACGCTTTTGGACGTGCATCCATGCGTGAGTTACTAATCACTGAGCACTCTGCGCTCCCGTTGACAGTGAAAGTTTGCTGATAAGCGTTGTATGTGGGTTTCCTTTCTTTTTGTTTTAAATTCGTAGTGTTTTTTTTTTCTGTTTTAGTATTATTTTGTAAATACTATTACCTAAATAAAGCGAGGGAACGAAAACATTTAATATTTCGTCCCCTAGAATGGGAATCGAATCCACAACCGTCGCGTGACCCTGCGCCACGATTTGGCCAATCGACATTCCAAAATAAAACGAAAATAATTCTGCAATATGAATAAATTTAACATAATAAACAATTCTGCCATAACTGCAGTAACTAATTGATACAACGTGGAAATAAGAAAAAATATATAATCTAATTACTTGAAAATCTCTCGCTTATGTGAACACGTTTTATACCTACCCACCTACCTACTACCTAAGGTAGCTAATAATTGTGTTTGGTAACTACCGCGTAAACCGGTATTTTCTATGTATGTATTTAAAAAAAACTTGTAATAACAAATGCTTTGTAAAGTCACAAATAAAAATAACACTTTGAATAAAAATAGCTGAGCTATTAATGATAATGTTGATAGATATTCAATATAGAATTTATATTTAGTCTCTTATATAGGTAGGTACTATGAATGTTAGTTATGTATTATTATACCTTTGTTATTATTAAGGACATAAGATAATAGTCGATATTAGAGGTCGATCATAGCAGTCGCGACTGGTTCGATTCTCACGAACGCAATGCTTTTAGAATACGGCGGAGAATGGGGAACGAAAGTGTTTTAATTGGAACGGAATGTTGACATTAGATTCCCAGGTTCCCTCTGCCTACCCTGATATGTGCAGAATACGATGTGAATTATTTTAAAATATATTATTTTCAACACCAGTGCAAAGGATACATTCCTTTCTTTATTATAAGTTAGTAAAATTAAGAACTAAATGACCTACAACTATTTTCTCTAATAAATGCTTCGGCTGTTAGATATAGCAATTTAAAATTATATCTATAAGAAATTAATATGTAAATTGCAAATCAAAACCCCATGTAAGACTAACGGACGGACGTATCTAATAACATAATGAATGTCTCCCGCGATTTACCTTAATGATTTTAAAGACTAGTTTTTGTTTCGTGACTTTGAATGTTGTGTCTATGAAAATATTCGTTTTTTTTGCAATTTTATCGATTTTCAAATTGCAAGTGTAAAAGAGAGTGATTGTAACGGATCTCGTCTCAATCCCCGCTCCGGGGATATATAAGTTTACATTTAACTTGTACCTATTCGATAATGGAATTGATAAAGATGATATGGCTTTTTTATCGTCTCGAATATAATAAAGATGTATTATATTATGCGATATAAAAAGAAAACACCCAGTAGTTAACACGGGTAATAACATGACGCGCTAGCTATGTGCGAGACTTATTTTATAATAAACATACCTAGATGGTCATGATAGGACATGAATGTAAATTTTATTTTTAATCGTCTCTTACTGAGCGGTCGAAACAAGAAAATAACCTACTTTTAAAAAAAACATACAGTATTTTTGTTTTCCACAACGTAGTATATAAAAATTTCGACGTAGCTCGATGAGAACGTATGGCTTAGTTGGGCAGAGCGCTTAGATGGTTTCCAAGAGGCACGGGTTTAAATCCCGCTACGTTCAAATTTTTATGTTTTAAATAGACACTGTGGTCACTAGATATCGAAAAATTTTGAGAAATTACGTTTATTCCAAAAACTGATATAAATGAACTACAAAGTCGTAGTTGTTGTAAATCGTATAGGTATTTAAATAATTAATAAAACAATGTTTATTTCGTTTTATTGAATATCATGTAACAACAACCAGTGTATAAATCAATTAAGTTTTTTTTTTTACTTTTCCTTCAGGTGGAAGAACGAAAACGTGCAATATGGGAGGCGTCAGTTTCCCGCCGGGAAGCCCTCTTGCAACGTGAGAAGGATCGCACTGAGCGTTTAGAACGCGCGCGTGCGGCTCGCTCGGCGCCCCGGCCGGCGTTCGCCTTCGGTTCATCCACACCCCGGTTATTAGAGCCGGTGGATTCAGCTGGATTCTTTTGGGCTGCGCGCAGGTATGTCTTAGTGTAGATTTTCTTGGTTACGTCGTTTTTTTACCGTCGAGGATTTGACGGAACGGAACGCGCGTTCTGCACGCCTCATACCTTATATAGAAACTAGGTTTTTTAAATAAATTTTTAGGTAAATTTAATCTTGTTTTCCTTACATATTGTTTTATTTTGTATGTAGGTATGTTTTATATCTTAATTAGAAATGATACAATAGCTTCAACAGTCACCTCGATACCTGTTTATCTTTCTTTGTTTTATTACATTGATAATATTATTTATTGTTTTATCTTTTGATTGATAACGAATCCCTATCACCGAGATAGTTCAATTATTGCTAACTTCACAACATTTTAAGTGAAGCTAAATGAATGCTACCGGATGTATTCAATTAAGCTATTGTATTTTGACGGCCCCAAGCAATAAGTTGGTAATTGAGATGTTTTAAAAAAAAACTAAAAACATAAAAATATATATGGACCGTTTATTTTGGTAATTGAGATGTTTTAAAAAAAAACTAAAAACATAAAAATATATATGGACCGTTTATTTTGAAAGTGGTGTAAGTCCATTTTTGAGAAAAGTGAGCTATCACGTAATTCATGCTTAATTTAATGTAATTTTATTATACAGGGTGGAAGAGGCTGAGCTTCTTTAATTGAAACTGCATATAGGGTAAAAAATTTCAAACTCGAAGCTAAAGAAATTAATCAAGATGCCTCAACAGTTTGGACGTAGGATTTTTTTTTCATTTCACGATTTTTCTCCATACCTGTATTTCGTGTGACGCACACATACACATACTACTACAAAAATACTACTAAGCGTTGCCAAACTTCTACTTTTCATTCGTCAAAACAAAACCGAACGAGAAAGAACGATATCTCGCGTTCTTTTTCACGCAATTACCTATTTATTATAAATCTAAATAACGTNGGTGTCGGATTTACATAATTTGGGAAAATTTTGTTTCTTGCACTAATTTTTTTATGTTTTTTCCACCTCCAGTACCAACCCCATAGATCAGATGAACTTTTTTGAATCACTGTAAGCGATTTTATTTTTTATGTTTTTTTTATTTCTTTACTATTTTTTCAGATTACTTCTTTCATTAAATGCACTTTATTTTTGCAGTAGTTAAATTGCATGTTTAGCATGGATTTGTATGTAGTGTAGTTTAGTATTTTTTTAATCTGTTCTCCAAGTTTTGTATATAATTAATTTTAAATGAAGAAACCTATTAGAATAATTAAAACTATTTAGAATCTCTCTGAAGTAATTGTCAATAATGTTGAGTGGCAGCAACGAAAGCCTTTGTCTAATAAACTTATAGAAACTTAACTAATTCTATTATAAAAATTCTCCCAAACGAACCCACTACCATCGCTTAGGTATATAGTAACACTTTCAAACTGTACCACGTAGTCATTTGTTTTTGAAATATTCATTTTAAGAAAAGTGTATACGTAAAATTTTTAAACGTTTCGAGATTTGAACTCGCGTCTCTTGTAAGCTGTCTAAGCGCTCTGATCACTATGTGAGAAATTGTTATACGCGTGTACAATTCATTTATGTCGTTAGCATTACCATCGTTAGAGGCGTCGGTTCAATACTTCTTCTACTTTCCTTAAATTCTACTTTGTCCAAACTTTAATAATCTCATGTATTACTAAACTTTTACCGTATTTAAGCCTATTTACCTTCTAACAATTAACATATTAACCCGATTCGTGTTCAGACGCCATAAGCCTACCCTTGATAACTATTTAGCACCTCCGCCGGTGGTTTAATTAAGCATAGTGTTATGTTTTGTTGTATTAGAATTATTCAATTGTCACTCTGAGATTAAATTAATTTAATTGATATTAATCTATGATTATAGTTTTAAAGGAAGGTATAATAGTTTTTTTTAGCTTCAGGCACATAGCAGGGTAGGCAGAGAGAAATTGTGAGTCTAGTGACACCCCGATCTCCACTTTGGGCCGAAGTTTCGAGATATAGCGCGTTGAGTGGCGGAACCCAACTGCGTGTTAAGTCTCGTTTCGTTACAAGAGCGAGGAAACGAATTATTTGAATTTTCTCAAGTGGGAATCGAACCCACAAGCTGTCGTCTACTTATATTAAAAAAATATACAGGCAAAGTAAGAACTACATATGTAACTTAAGTATATAGCTAACTATACTACGGGCTAGAATTTTGTTTGAGGATGATTATTTTCTGTGTACATATTGACACAAATATTTACTCTGTAAGGTTAAGCTGTCATTTCGCTGCCAAATAAAAGTAAGGAAAATGAATGGAATATCCGGTAACAATGTATGTAAATAGTTATTTGTTATATTATGTCAAATGTTTATCTATATGTTTATATTGTTAATATCTGCTATGCACTACGACGATTATTTTTCATTATCCATTTAATCGTATTATTCCGTGTATAGCAATATAGACGGGGATAACTTCGAGTTTTAGTCAAAACATGTCGTTTTCCAGTTTTTCTCCGAATATTGGACAGCTGCTATCGCACTGCGCCACTATATCCTTTTAATCACTTAGAAGTAATATTTAATAATTTAATAAGGCTACTTGGAAAGCAAAGTGATTTGTCACTATTTTCTCCATACAGACTAGATGACAACAACCCAAATCGCTGTTCCATTTTAAATGATCACTCCGCAAAAGCAAAACCCTCCAAACCCCGAAACGGTGAAAGTATTAACAGTGAATCGAATGTTTAAATAAATACACTTTAAGTGGTCGTTTGCTTATTTTACTCTTCCATTGAGACTACTGTACTTTATTTATCTACTTTAATATTTAAATTTCAAACTTAATTCTATGGAAAATAAGGCTCATTTTAGATTGGGCGTTTACATGAAATTTGCGTTCCGCTTTTTCCGGACTATGACTTAGTCACAGTCTGACACACAGAATAATAAAGACAGATAATCTATTTATACTTTATTTACATATACATATTATATTTTTATATTATTATAATGAAATGTATTTGAAATCTGCGTTAATTAGATTTTTCAATGGGTAAAATTTAAATTTCTGATGCCATTTTAGATATATTTTTAAATTTATTAAAGTTAGACTTCTCTGTTAAGTTCCGCAAGTCAACACGCAATGCCTCTTTCTATTCATGCTAAAGTGCAGAGAAGGAAAAAGAGTAGTTTGACAACTCTCTCTCTGCTAGATCTTGTCAAATCTGTAATCTCTATGTAACAACTCTTTTGTAACTGATAATGAACTTAGGTGGATTAGAACGGGTAATTAACTGGATTATCCATTTTATATGAAACTCGAAGACTTGTTACTTTGCGTGTGCAAACCGTCTATTGTTTTTTTTTATTAATTTAACGATGAATTATCATTCATTACTTCTTGCTAGGCGCCGTAGTAGTAGATTGTTATAGTTTCAATTTAACTTCAAGAAATATTAATAGGTTTTTTAAATATTGATGTTTCCCCTTTTGTTTGTAATATCGACCTTGGGTCCTGCCTATCACGCGAGTCTTAATGGACGGAAGGTGGACAGTGTATGTGTCATACAT
The DNA here is from genome assembly GCA_036379175.1 of Heliconius cydno galanthus. Taxonomy (NCBI): domain Eukaryota; kingdom Metazoa; phylum Arthropoda; class Insecta; order Lepidoptera; family Nymphalidae; genus Heliconius; species Heliconius cydno. The sequence continues at coordinate 309,430 of JAKRZM010000248.1, forward strand.
TAGTCCTATAATAGGTGAATAGAGCATTTAGTATGTTGACTATACTAATTGAAACGTGTTTTATGTAATTATTGTAAAAGTAAACGCGACGGTTGTGGATTCGTTTTCCGCTGGGAGAAATAAATTATTCTGCATGTCTTCGCTTTGGTAACAAATCAAGGTGCGGCGTTTAGTTCTGCCTGTTTCGAAAATTTGGTGGAATGTGTGGATCGGAGTATACTGCTATACACGGGATTTAGCGATTTAAAATTGTTGATTGCCTCATCTTGTTAAGCTAATAAAGTGATGAAGAGTTTATAAGGAAATTGTATATAAAATTTGCAAGATTCTTATATCTTCTCTTATGAATAAAATTAATAATTTGCAAAAAAATATCAGTTTTTGCCTAAGTACTTGTATTGTTCTATGCACTCGAGTCACCATTATATGCACTCGGGCACTGAGCTGAATACTCAATTGACGCTTAAGCCGAATCTGATTAAAACGACCTAAATTCCAAGCTAATGCAGATATAGATGCGCCACTTATTCTACCTTAAGCGGGACGTTGACTTGAGTGGAGTGTCCGGACACTACGTTCTTAACTTTCCGTCCAAATTTGAGACAATGTTTATTCAAGACAGGGAAAGAGAAAAAAAATGAGAATCATTTCCGTGAGTGGAGATAAAAACCACAAAGTTATCGTTGATAAAAATCTTTATCTTATTATTACCAATATAACCTTTAATAAAAACTTTATTAAACTATATACTTTCAAAAGTATCATATTATAACATCATCATTATTTTATGTAGATAGCTAGTTTTTTTTGCGGTTCTCCAAATGAATACAAACTTCTTCAATATGTGCCCAGGTACCCTAGACTGTCTAATTGTATATTTTTTATTTACTTAATATAATTCTTACTATATATAATATAACTCTCAAAAATTTGCAATGTTTTTGTTACATATAAATTAAGTATGCTTCCGTACGAAATTTTCCACGCAAAACGATACGGATCGTTTTTATCTAATCGCTTACCTAGAATACGTGTGTGTCATATAAAATGTATATTGTCATTTTTATATTTATGTGTAAATTATAAAGTAAATAATATGTATACGTAGACGCCTTCGTGACTGATTTTGATGTTTGATTTCAAAGGGAAGGCGGTGGGAAAAACAAAGGAAATAGAAAAGTTGTCTTGGCGGTGGTTGTGGTTTGGATTCCCACTTGAATGAATGAATTATTTTCATTTTCTAGCTCTGCCTAGTTATAAGACTGGGCGCAGCTTTGAGTTCTGCCACTCAACACGCGATATCTCCAAAATTGAGCAGTGCGTGGGGAACTTAGTATCTTAACACTTTTTCGCTTTAATTTTTAACAATTGTGTAGAATCCGGTACTTTTCCTGATTTAATGAAATATAGCAAAATAGTGCCGCTTTACAAAAGTGGAGATAGATCTGAGCCTGAAAATTACAGACCGATTTCTGTTTTGCCATCCTTAAGTAAAATATTTGAAAAAATAATGTTCAACCAGCTCACAATTTTCTTAAATATTAACAATTGTTTCCATAGTGAGCAATATGGTTTCACCAAAGGCAAGTCCACTACGGATGCGGGTGCCGCACTCCTAAAGCACATTTATGACGCATGGGAGAGGTCACAAAATGCAATTGGAGTGTTTTGTGACTTATCCAAAGCCTTTGATTGCGTAGACCAT
>JAKRZM010000248.1:311936-367199 GCA_036379175.1 Heliconius cydno galanthus
TAGAGGATAAGCATGTATGGAATTAATGTCTATTGAATGTAATGCAGGATAGCTGCCAGCTAATGTAATAGATTGTACCATTGATTTTGAAAAGAGCAACTGTTGAGTTTCTTGCCGGCTCTTCTCAGCAGAACTGCCTTCCGAACCGGTGGTAGCTTTTTGTTCATATGTTCACTCGACGATTCAAAAGTGCTTATAATAATTGCCTATTTGAATAAAGAATATTTTGAATTTGAATTTGAATTTGAATTTCCTTTCCGTACCCTTCTATATGCGGGATACACCGTGATACTAAAAAAAAAATGTAATAACCCTTTTTTTAATAAAATGTTATCGACATAGCGACACCTAAGCATTTACATATAAATTAGCATCGCCATTGTTTATTAATAGCTGATGGAACACTATCATGTGTATGGCAGATGTGAAAATTATCGCGAAAGTTAATACTTGGCTCGTCCTATTTAGTTATTTGTTTAGTTGTTTCGTCAAATACTATTTATTTTTTCAAATTTTCAAATGTAATTTTTTTGCTTTCTTATATCATTGTGGAATTGTGAAGGCTTTGCCGTTTCTTACTTTTCAAAATATTTTTGTCTATTTTTATAAGCGGGTCAGGTTGTGGATTTGAATCCCAGTTGACGAAATTAAATATTTAATATTGCCATTTCCTCCCTTCGGTAACGAGGGGCGTTGAATTATGCCACTCAACACGCAAATACCTCCAGATTGCGGCGAAAAGTGAGGAACAGTGTCTTAATGGGGAATGAACGGTCTTAACACTAGGTTCCCAGGATACCTCTGCCTAGCCCGCTATGTCGAGACACACATATTAACTTGTATTGACATATTATTTTACTTACCATGTCGTTTTACATTAAATAATTTCAACCAATTTTCATCAAAGACCTGTTTAAATATTATAATGTGTTTATTTCTATCACGGTATCCTGGCTTCTGCCATCAAACGAACTCATAAATAAAAACAAAAGTCCCCCTTCCTCTGCCGTAACATCCAAAATGACAGTAGGTTATTGTTTGGAAAACAATGGAAATAAAACGTGGCGAATTTTACATTAACTCATTGCGTTACAAATTACGTCATATTGGAGTAGACTGGGTTTTGTCATTTATTATATACTATAGATAGATATTTTTACTACTAGAAAGTACTATTTTATTGAATCGGGAACGGTTTTAGAGAAAAATTCTATGAAATCTAGTGGGATATGGTTTTTTGACTAGATTATAAACCAAAAATGAAATAGAAAAATATTTGGCACCAGCTCAAAGCCCACCTGCGACTGTAGCTCCTTTGATGATATCAATGATGATGATATTGAAATTCAAGCCCATCGGTGTTAGTTATAGATTAAGTTATAATAATAATATTCAACATTTACTTCTAAAAAATATCCGTAAATTATCAAATCATTTATCACAAACTAGTATTAGAAATTAAATTAAATGCATATTATTACTTCGTTAACAACACGTTTGTATGTATGTATGTATAAAGTCATTTACTTGAGACCTAGTTATTTTATCTTATGCAGCAGTATCGCGAGTCGACGTTTGCAATTAATTTAGTTCAATGTATAATAGTTAAAGCCTAGTAGTATATACACTACTTATATTATGTTTTTAGCATAGCCTGAGTAAACAGGTCAACATGTAAATTAATAAATAACTTAAAAAAAAACAGCTTCACGCTGTATACTGTATAACAGTGTAGGCAAAGGGAACCTAGTGTTAAGGCACTCCGTTCGATCGAAGTTTGTGTTGTTTTAGAAAGAAACTATTAATTCAGTTACAGAGGTTCATTTAAAATGTGTAATAATCAAGAAAATCGTAGAAAATCAAAAGATTTTACTTTGTAACTATAGTATTTTTCCTGTCTCGTATTCATATTACTAATATAATATTATGTAGGTAAATATAGAAAAAAAAAACTTTAGTACTAGACTAATATTATTCCACATTGCATGCAGCATCTTGGGTAACACTCTCTAACCAATTTTTTTTACACTGTGTGGATTTACATGTTTTTATGATTAATGTGAAAGAAATAACAGTGTTAATTGTAAGAAAAAGCAATTTTTGTTTGCTATCTTTGTTTTCTACTAATCTAATATAATTATAGCAATTACTTAGTTGTATATGAATGTGTCCTATTATGTGATGTTTTAAAATATTGTTTTGTCAAATTGTTTTTGTTTATGTGTTGAATATAATATTTAAATAACTAATAGCATAGTTTGTAATTATGTAATCAATCTTGTAGTTACAGAAATAACATACTAATAGTTAAAATTAACTAAAATTTAGTTTTAATTTAACGTAATAATTACTGTTTTCAGGGCGGCATCAACAACAAATGTGATGTTCGCGTCTGCGCCGCTCACGAGACGCGCGTCCGCACTGCAACTGGACACGTCCGATACTGATACTAAAGGTAGCTTTTTTTTTTGTTTTTTTTTTATTAGTTGTGCTAAGTGTGTAGGGTTGATGTTTATTCAGCCTTACATTAAAAAAAATAATTTGACTATTGGATTTATNTGTGCTAAGTGTATAGGGTTGATGTTTATTCAGCCTTATATTAAAAAAAAATTCACTATTGGATTTATTTTTAAACTGTATAAAGCTTCTGTTGTGTAAGAATTTGAATAATAATCATTGATTTATTTCAATGCAATAGAATATTTTATAAAATATAGAAACCGTAGTGTCAATTCACTAAAATTTTCCTGCCATTTTCTTCTAATAAAATATAATTGCAATTATATACTTTATTGAGATTTCTCTCAACCGCTCTATGTGATATTTAATTAAGTATTTAACCGTTTGTCCCATCACGCCGCTAAGGAGTCATGTTCATGAGTCTCTGTAAGTAATTATGCAAATCACCTATAAATATTACTTAGTCATTCTCAACACGTAGCTTGTTAACTTGGCTGTCATTTTTTGCACTTTAGTCTGTTTTAAGATTTTCTAAATTATTTTGTTTTATTGATTTTTTTGCTTATAGTAATGTAGTGTATTAGGCGATGATTTTATGACGATTTTTTATAATTTGTAATGTCTTGCTAAATACTAGAAACAGAGAAATTAAGGGGAAAAAATATTTTTAGCATCACCTTGTATTCCGGATTTAGCAAGGGTGAGGCAATGTAGTGTTAAGCCACTTTGGTCCCCAATTTTCGAGTCATTGCTTTCCACCTATTTGCATTTTAAAAAATTGGTCCATGTTCATCAGTTTTAACAGTTAAAAAAAATACCGGCCTAATTGAAAACCTCCTTCTTTGGAAATCGGATAAAAACAATTATATAATATTCCCCTTTATAAAAATTGAACTCTACATCACTCTATTTCTATTAACCTATCAAGTATTTCTACAAAAAAAACAAACAGTCGCTATCGGTATAAGAACACGGAATACATAGGCGCGTCAAAGAAATGCCAATGACAACCTTGCTGTCGAATATGGTAAAACGTGTATGTAATAATAAACTTATTGGCTAGAATTCTTTCTAGTTAACGTCATCTTGGTTATAGTTTATTTTTGATTTTATATTATTATTATTCTGAGTATTGAGGCCAGAACGCGACAGGTAGTTGTGGATCAAAAATTCAACGGAAAGTGGGAAACGGAGTGTTTTAACACTAAGTTTCCTCTGCCTAGGGTATATTGTATGCGGGACAAAGCGTGAAGCAATTTTTTTTTTATTATAGTCACGCGTAAAGGTTGTCAGAGGGGATTCTAGTGTTGTGAGGTCGTTGTGGCGCATTGGCAGTGTTCGACTGTAAAGGCGACGGTTATACATTTGATTCTCAGCCAGGGAATTAATTTCATTTCCTCGCCAGTCCAGGCCAACGCTAGGTTTCCTCTACATGCCCTACCATACCATATATTAGATGTTATATTTAGAATATTTTTTTCTACTCATTCTAAGTCAATCAATCTTCTGTTGTTCTCACTTTAAGTCAATCTCCTATGAATGTCTCCAGACGAACCCGACCGCTCCCCGCAGCTGTGGTCGTCGGTGGCGCGCCGTCGCACCGACCTGGTGCCCACGCTGCCCGCGCGACCAGGTAGGGCCCACTCCATGACGCGCCTCGACCGCCTGCGCCCCGCCGCCTCCTCGCAGCACCTCAACATACGTATGTACCGGGGTTTGTGGGGTTTTGTGGGGGTTTGGGGGAGTTGGGGTGTATGCATTTGATGAGTTAGGGCCCCATTTAGGGTTTTTGAATGTGCAAGTAGGACAACTTATACAGATATCAGTACTTTTACGTCGTATGCATTTAAACATTATCATAATCAATACTAGCTTGTTGTATTTTTTTAAAATAAAGATCCAGGTCCATTGTAATAGGCATATTGTAAACCAATTTGATTCCAGCCAGAGAATAATTTAGAATATTTAGAATAAAAATTATATGTGAAAAATATAATCTATATATCTATATTTTACGCATATATATTACGTATGTATATTTGTATGTATGTTATATACATACAAATATACATACGTATGACGTGACTTTTAACTTATTACCATACTACAGTCATTTTATGTCTTCCCATAAAATACCATCGATAGTTCGATAACATGGCAACACGATATACTCATATGCTCAACTTACGTAATGTTGACGTGTTTGTTGCTTAGAAACTGTACTGAAATATCGGAATTTGCCATCGTCTTACTGAAATTATATTATAAATTTATGAAAGATTTTGTTATTTTTCGTCTTTTTTTAAAGTTTTTGTTGTGTTTTGTGTTCGAATTTTTATAAACATTTCGTGTTTTTCCCTGTTAATTGTCATGGTGCTTAGCTGTCCGAAATTATGTAAAGATATAGGTGGGTTTTGGATAGCTTTTCGTTTTATTTACGTATTTTATTAGTATTTAGATGAAAAATTGTTTTTTTTTTATTAGAAGTTTATAAACATTTAAAAAAAAATTGTGAAATTTTCAGTACAGATATTTTTTTAAGCGATTTCGTACTATGATTCGCATTAATGATTAAGATATAATGGTTAAGATTAAGGTATACTTTTACTTATTTTCAGTTACTTTATAATATATAATATATCGATAAATCGGTATATTTAAAGTATAAATATTATTTTCATCTTTTAAGGACTTTTATCAAATGCATACACCAACACCATTATTTGCTTTTCTCAAATAAAATTCTTTGTGTTAGTAAAATTCTCACAAATATTTTAATGCCTCAGAAACTGTTATATCAACAATCTCATAAGCTTTATTTTGTTTTTGCAATAACGTTCTAAATAGAACGTTTAATTTATAAAATGTTGACCTTTTTTTAAAAACTAATTAATCCAGTAAATAACCATTTAACTTGTGTTAATCAAAAAATGTTTTTAAATTCTTTTAATTTAATAATTTATTACATAAAGTCACTGCTTTTATCCATATACTCTATTGTTTGTTCCACTGACGCTTTCGGGTGAAGCTTTCAAGATTGGTCTAAACAGCTTAAAGCTTTGGGAAACTTTGCTTAAGAAATTAAATGCTTTATATGATTTTTTTAATATTACCCATAAAATTTATAATTAAAAAAAGAATGAACTAACAAGTCTGAATAGGAACTGCCTTCTGAGTTAGTGGTAGGACTGACACTACTGACATTTTAATATAACTTGACGACTCAATAGATTTTGTTTTCATATTAAATTAATTGGCTTCATAATAATTATGCTTAGCTCTTATATTCGTTATATTAAATATAACTGAAATCTATTTTATGTATAAAAATATAATATGCTTTCTTTTTATGTATATTTGTTGCCATTATTTTTTTGTGTGAAATTCATAAAGTTTCACATTCTTTCAGTAGATCAAAAGTTTTTTTTGGCACAGTGACCAATTACTCTGATTTTTAAGTGATTATTATATAATATTGTTAGGTTTTAAATTATATATGCTTCCTGTCTTCGTGGTATTGGTATCAAAATTGCAACACACGTGGTTTAACAGGTAACTTCTCTGTCTTTTCCCTCTTCTTACACAGAGTGTTTCAATACAATTAATATACAATTAATATATTATTCTATATATGTTTTAATTGCTACCCTAAATCTAATACTAAAACTGTGTTTCGTAATATAATAACTAATAATTTTCCTGTTAAATTAATTTATTTCATTGTAACACTCTGTATAAGTAACTCTGGTTATGGAACTACTTGACTTACTAAGGTAAGTTTGGTCTTCAATCTTTTTTTTAAATATCCATTCATTCATTTAATTTTATACTTTTAAAAATTATACTGCAATTTGCAATGCAATTTTTATTATTCCACTTATTTATTTGTGGCACTTTATTGACCAGATCGAAGAAATGATATTACTATAACTGGAATTTGTATTGCTAACATATAGTAGTGAATGTTACAAAAAGTTAAAAAGTCTAATTGAAAAGAATATTAAAAAAATAATGTGTTTACTAAGTATGTATATAATAATTATAAATTATATTTAATATGCTATGCTTCAATTAAAAATAATGCATAAAAAAAAGCTAGCACTAACCACCACAAAAATGCGAACCCAAGCGAAATACAAACTCAATAACTTATCAATTTAAAAAAATACCTTATATTATTTATATTTGCATTTTAATAATCATGCTGTATGTCAATGTCAATGTGGCCGAGGGTCTAACTTCGCTTAAATGAAAAGTTATCTTGAAATGTGAAAGTTAATTTGGAATTTGTAAATTAAAAGTATTTTTTTACCTTTAATGATAATATTTAAAAATAATTCAAATGATGACTTAATGTAAATAAAAAAATTATACGAAATTAGAATCTCGTTTCGCATACGAAAAAAACATACTAAATCGCCTTCATTCGCTTTCCATCACCCCTACCATTCATCAAAAACTTTAGAACTCTAAATTATATGACTAAACAATTGCTATTTTGTATAGAAACTCGATCAGGCGAGACGACACCAGGTTCGAGGCCGTGCAGTGCAATGTCCAACACGAACACAAACACCGCCACCGGCGCGGTTGTGCGCCGCGCGTCCTCCGCGCCCCGCAAACCGCGCCCCGCCTCTATAGCCGGTACGGGTGTTAACACGCCGCGAGGTAAATGTGCATGATGGGTGACCGCTTTATGATTGATGATTTTTGAGATGGTTTGTTTTTATTTTTGTGTTTCTTTTTGTGTGTGTGCGTTTTGTGTTTTTTGATGTTTTTATATACAGTGTGTTTTTATCGAATGTTTGTTAATTTTTTTTCATTCGTGTTCAAATTGCTGTTAAATCATGATTTTTGTAGAATTTTTTTGTATATAATTGTATTATTCAATTTTTTATACCAGTAGAAAGATATTTTAAGTAGTAATATATAATTTAAGTAATAATATTCCGATCATTTGATTGTTTAATATAATGATAGTGGTGAAATTTATTGTGTATTATATTGTGTTTATTGTTATGTATTTTATTATGGCTTGATGTTTTTTGTTAATAATATTATTAATAATTGTTGTAATGATATATTTTTGAGTGTGACTGTTGCTTATTAACGTTTAGATATAGATATTGCTTAAAAGTAGCTAAAATATTAACAAATTTCGATTTTGACATTTGTTTTTCAACACATCATTCATATATCACATTAAAAGTATAATATTTAACATATTAGATGAATTAAGCTCTTAGCCTCCATGATTAAAGGTCATTGTTAATAATCATGATTATTTAGCTTCAATTTATCATTACCATTGCACTCTCACATTGCTAAAATCAAATAACCTATAACAACCATTTATAACCCCCCAGGATCAGAGACAGGTGCCAACAGCCTATCCACCACGCCCTCTGTGTCGCGCGACGCCACGACGGTAGTGAGCCGCGCTGCGAGCACGCCGCGACGTCCGCGTCCACTGTCCCTGCACGTCCAGCACGCTAAGTCTGCACACAGTTAGTCATTTTTTATGTAACAATTGAAGTACAATACTCCAAATTTTGGGCGTTGGCGGATCACTTTTTTTGGTGTTATTTAAACACACTGGTTATTATTTTTCCAGCTACGCCCGTGGGTCCGGGAGAAGGCAAGCCCCCGCTACACAGAAAGCCAAAGCCATCCAAAGATCATGATAAGGTAATGTTTAAATTATTATTAATATTATTTATAAATCGAATTCAATAAATCATAAAGGTTTAAATTATTAATTTATTACGTAAGGTGCGGTGTTAAAAAAATAACTTAATTATTCAATGTTATCAATTATGTTTGACATGTTTGTCTGTATAAAATGGATGCATTTCATAATACTAACATAAATTTAGTAAATGTTAATAGTATATTTTGTCCTGTGTTTCCAGAATGCGGGCAAGTCGTTATCAGCGTCGCCGGGACGCGCGTTGTCGCCGACCCCGTCCAAGGACTCCAGTGTGGATAAGGAAGTGCCTAAGGTTAATTAATATACCACTATGAAAATATATGTACATTTTTTCACAGAGATCTTACAGCAATCTTAAAATTTTAAATACATTGCAAGAATGTTTTTATTTTATTAGTGCTCATTAATATTTTTACCCATAGAATGTGAAACTTTGATGAAAATATAATCATAATTATTCTTCTTATTAATGTAGGTGACATTGGTTCATGTTTTTATTAAATAATTGATGTAATTGATCTAATGAAAACAATCATTCCGCAGTTCTGTCGTATAATACAAAAAAAAATACAATCAGTCTAAAAGTTGTTAAGCAAACAAAAAAATTGTAAGAACTTGATAATTAATTGTCTATTACAATAATTCAAATCCTGTTACAATATTTTTCTTATATAAAGTTTTTTTCCTGAATTTAGAATAACATCTAAAAATAAAATTATATAACATTTTATATAATAAATGCTTTCTCTCCCAGAATGTCCCACAACCCGTGTTAGACAAGAACCAAGTGAGTGCTATAGAGGTCACCCAGAAACTGGAAGCTTTGCAGATAGAGGACCGCCAGGTAAATTATATATAGATTGTCATTTTCTATTTTTTTTTTTTGCTCTTTGTATTTGCAATTATATAAAAATATCCTTAAAATAATATTAATGATAACTTGATGAGAGATGAGAGTTTTGGGTTCGATTTCACTGAAGGAAATAAATCATTTTTTATTTCCTCATAACGCGCGATATTGAACCTCTCAACACGAAGCACGCACGCCGGATACAGATTTCGAGAAACACCTGTATAGCAGGGTCGATAGAGAGAATTTAATGTAAGGTATTCCATTACGGCCCAAATTACATCATAAGGTGTTGATTAATGAAATCCAATTATACATTTATCTTTTTTTTAACATAAAAGAAGCAAAAATTAAAATAACTTAAATATAAATTTAATAGTTTTCCCTAAGTGGGAATCGAAAGTATTGAAAAATCTATATTTAAATAACACTAGCAACCCAAATGCTGCTTCCCCAACTTAAACTTGCTATTATACTATAGCCAAACTATAAAAAATCCTTACATAAATTGTGGCTATGTGTTATCCTGATGTATAAGCTACATTTCTTTAATATCATTATCATTACCGTTAGTTGGTTTTCCGTGGAAGTTGAACAAGCTTCCACTAATTTCACAAATTTTTAATTCACAAATTTTCCTAATTTACAATATTAATTAAGAATATATATTCCTGTATTTCAGCAAAAAACCGAAAGAAAAGAACCAACAGACAAAATGTTAACGAACAACGAACAAAATGTCGTAGAAGAGAAGAAGAGGGAGAAGGAGAAGCCCCAAGAAGTACAGAAGCCAGAGAGAGAAGAGAAGGGGCAATCGCAAGAAAAGACTGATGATAATGAAATGACTGGTAAGGAGTTATTTGATTTTTTTTAATTAATTTTTCTTTGTGTTTGGACTGTCTGTAAAATATAAGGTACGTTGGAGTAATACCGGAAAAATTTTTGATGTATTAGAACTGTTCTAATAACAAAAATTAATGTTATATGGCGTCAATAGACACAAAGACATTAAGTAAAAACCATTACAATTATGTATTTAATTAAAGAAACCCTATTACTAATAGGGTTTTAAATAATATGTAATTTTTCCGGGTGGTAATCGAATCACAACTGCTATGTTTACAATAAGAAACTGTAACTGCGTCAGATAAAGAAAATAATGTGGTACTTAGGGGGTCCCCCATTCTCCACTTTTTTGCCTTAACCCTAGGTTCCCTCTGCCTACCCTACTATATGTCAATAACTTAATAATTACCAACAATTTTCAGCGTCAATGACCGCGCGGCGTATAACCACGGAGGAGGAAGCGAAGGCGGCGCTGGCGGAGCGCCGGAGACGCGCCAGGGAGGAGCTCGAGAGACAAGCGGAGCTTGAAAGACAGAGGTATTATACTACAACGCACTAAGATACAATACAATACAATACACTATTATACAATACACTACACTACATTGATATTTTAACTTTTTATGTTTTGTGTTTTAAGAATTTAATCTTTAAACTGCCATATTAAAAGTTATTTATATATTATAACGTAATAATAAAAATAATTATACTACCATAGATTGCAACGCGAAGAAGAATTAGAAAGAGAGAGACAACGCATAGAGGAAGAAAGACAAAAGAAGGAAGAGGAAGAGGCGAGGGAGCTAGCCGCGCTACAGCGGCGCATTGACGAGGAAAAACTGAAGAAAGCTATTGAGGTAATACCAAGTATAAAGCCATGTTAAATATTATTATATTTAGTTTAATATTTTTTTTACATATTTGACGTAAAGAAAACACCATCTAGGCCGTAGAGGCTGTCGCGACTGCGACTGTAAATGTTGTGGGTTCGATTGAAACTCGGAAATTGTCCCTTTGAACGAACCTACAAACCTCACATTTTAATTTAACCACGATATAATATTTTATAAATATTAGTTTGTAATTTTTATTTTTATACATTTCAGGCACAACAACAACTAGAGAAAGAGGAAGCGGAACGCCGCCTCAAAGAAGAAGAGGAGCGCAAAGCCAAACTCCGAGAAGACGAGGAGAGGAGGCGCGCCGCTGAGGACGCGGAGAAGTTGCGGCGGGAAGAGGCCGAGCGCGAGGAGCGCGAGAGGCTCGCCAGGAAGCAGAGAGTAGAGGCCATCATGGCCAGGACTAGGTTGAAGAAGGTAGGTACTAGAGGTTCAAAAGATTATTATGGCTTGGGCTAGATTGTAGATATAAATTAGTGGAAGAGGGCAACGTCTGGTAAAAACCTGTTGTCCTAACCATGATATATTCCTGAATGATATGAACCTGCACCTCTCACTTTCCGCCCATTTCAGGAGGCAATAGCGTGTTGAGTGGCGCTTGTGGCGCAATAGTGGAACTTAACGCTGTGGGTTATTGAGAGAGGGAAGAAATTAAAATATTAAATATATTGTTTCACGATCGCACCCACAACCATTCGCATTTACAGTCACATATGCCCACTGCGCCACGACTGGCCTTAACGACTATATATAGTCGTTAAGGCCTGTATGGCCTGTATGCTGGTATGTGTATTTAAACATATTTTCAATCCCACAGCAAGCAGAGGAAGACAAAAAACAACAAGAAATGAAAGCGCAACAAAATCCAGAAGTTCCCGCTAACAACAATTCCCATATTTCAAATAATACAAATAACAGTAATTCTAAAGATATACCAACCATAGTGCCACAAGCTAAAGAAAATGAACCTCTACCTACCGTTCCGTTACCAGAGAACAAAGAAAACAATGGTATCAACGAAAATAAAAATAAAGTAACGGAATTAAATGAAGTCAATGAAAATAAAAATAAAGTGGCGGAGTTAAATGAACTTAATGAAAATAAAAATAAAGAAACAGAATCAAAGGAAGCTAGTGAACCGTCGTTAACGGAAAGTTTGTCCGTGATAGTGAATGAAGTTAGTGATACAAAAGATGTTAGTGTATGTGATAATGGCAACGGAATACAAACAGGAGATTTATTGCAACTTGCCACTAGTCAGGTATTATTATTATTTTTTGTTACGTTACATTAAACTATAGTCTTGATACATTAAAGCCGTCGTAGCGCAGTGGGAGAGAATCTGACTGTTAATGCGACGGTTATGGGTTTGATTCCCATTCACCAAGAATGATTTATTTTCATTTCGTTGCTCTTTAATGAAGACAAAAATGTAAAATTGTGGACCCTGCCGCTCTAATGCTTTGCCTATTGTACTACAATGTGAACTTGAAAAAATTACATAATTCGTAGTTTTTTTATACATTTGTGTATTTACGTTGTCTGCCAATCATATAAAAAATGACAACAGAACAAAAAAATCAAAAACAATAGAGGCTAGTTGTGGCGCAGGGGCACAAAGTGTGACTGTAAACGCGACTGCGACACTCGAGGCAATGAATTCTTATTTAAATTTATATCTTCATTTCTTCGCTCTGGTGTCGAGGCAAAGCGCGGCGTTTAGTTCCGCCACTCAATGCCTCCAGAAATCGGCGAAAAGTGGGGAACGGAGTGTCTTAACACTAGGTTCCCTGCTCCGCTGTGTGCGGGATACAGCATTAAGCTGCTTTATTTGATTTTAAAATTAATATATTTTTTTAATTCCAGGGCGATACAAATCAAGAAACAATACAGCAAGTGCACACTTCAGATGCAAATAGCAACAGCAATACTAATGTCAATACTAACAATGGCAATGAGATTGCAGACTTGCTGGGACTGTCCCAACAACATGAGGTTAGTTATATTTAAAAAAAAAGTATAAATTTTGAATGTACCGAGATTTGAACCCGGGCCTCCTTTTTGCCGGCCAAGCGCTCTGAACACTAACAACATGAATAAATTGTAATTGTAACATAAATTATTGTAGGATTTTATATATTTTCGCTATATGGTTAGTTATGTTTTTTCCGTTTCATGCTATATCCCATATATAGCAAGATAGGTAGCAGGAGCCTAGTGTTAAGACTCCGCTCCCCACTTTCCGCCGAATTCTGGAGGCATTGCTTCCTTATATGGTACTGGGAACCATATAAAATAGTAAGCTAGTACTGAGACATTCCGCTCTTCGTTTTCCCCCACCGTTTGATTTTCGAAATTCAACACTACGCTTTTGTCTTGTTATCAGAACAAAAAAATGATAATAATTCATTCCCTCTGAGTAGCATGTATCAAGAAATATTTTTCTTGTTATAGGATATCATCATAAGCCATTCTTTTAACAATTTTCCAGACAAAGGACAAACCAGAAGAGCAATCACCCAAAATCGAACCAATAATCGACGCTAACAACGGGAACACCACACCCACAACTCCAAACACGAACGCGGGGTTAATCTCCGCAAGTTTCATACATAGCGAGAGGCTCCGAGGCGCCGCCGACAAGGACTTTGCAGCGCACAACGGTCACCCACACCCTCTGACCTTGCACAATGCGATATAAACACTCCCCAGATACCCCCTGAACTTATATTTACCCCGAGATTTTATATCTACTCCGTCGGGATTTTATACCTACCCCCAGAGATTTTACGTTATGTTCTTTGGTACATATTGGCTAGGAGCAGTTAGAGTGAGATAGATAGATGTGATAGCTCAGGTGCGAGGGAGATAGAATGATTTCATTTATTAATATGTTTTAAATTTTGGTTGGACAGACTCGCGCCTAGAGAGAAACAGCTAGGCTACTAGCTAGCCTTGGATATCTGCGCCTACCTAAGCTTGGGTGCGAGCGAGATGACACTATTTAGTTTGTACTATACGTGCATATTGGCTAGTAGCGCAATTAGAGTGATAAAGCAATATATGTACGAACAAAATGGAACGGTTTCGTTTATGAGCTTTTATTTAATCATACATATTGGTTAGTTAAGTTCGTGCCTAGAGGGAGATAAGTAGATGTAAAGGTATAGGTGCGAGCGAGATGGAACGATTTCGTTTGCCTACAGGCTATTTGGCTTAGACTAGTATCTAAAGCAAAATAGATAGATGTAAAATGCTCAAGTGCATCAAGTGCGAGCGAGATAGCACGTCTATGTAAAGGAGACAGTAGATTTGAAAGCCTGGGTGCGAGCAAGACAACGATTAGTAATGCTAAAGTATTAATTGTGACAAATAATTAATATATTGATTATTTCTACTTTTTGCTCTTTTGTAAAACGTGCTTTTTGCTATATATTTAATTTTTTCATCTAAATATTTCGGTATTTTTTTTATTATTTAAATTGATTACAAATTTATAACGCTAATGGTGCCTTTTGAGATGTCTCGTTTATAGGTGCTACAGTATATACATTATGAAATTTGATTTCGAAAGTGATAGTACAAAATTTTCAATATAATTATGCACAATTTTAGAAGGTAACGTTCGAATTGGAATTTCGAATAAAAATAACAATGTAATTTCGCCCTAGCCAATATGTATGAATAAGAGCTATCGATGGTACTATTCGCCCCAAATGAAACCTTAAAATATAAAGAATACTTAAAAATTTTTTTTTTAACTGGCAACAATAAGAGTAAAAGAGACAAATATCTCTTACAAAACGTAAGAGCGAGACAACTACACTGAAATCATTTACATTCTGTATTTGCGCCTTGGCGGATAGTCATGAGTGTGGGCACATTAAAAAAATCAAACATATTATTGCATTTATATCGCAAATCCAGGATTCTATAATAAAAATATAATAGCTTGTTTTGTCTATTTGTAAGAAGATCGTAATCACCGCTTAACGTTCCTTGTTTTAGGCGTATTTTTCATATTATTAATAATAATAATAATTTAAAAAAATAATAATTTGTTGCGTGTAGTTAGATATTGTGTGACAGACGGACATTCGGAGTAATGGATCGTAATTAAAGTTCCCTTATTCAAAAACTAATGCAGTATAATAAATTATTCCGATTTTTGTCTTTTTTATATATATTTGTATGTATTTGGTTTGTCTGTATGTCTGTCTGTCACACACAAAAAGGCGAGATAATAATGAATTTAACTGATTAATCAATTGTATGCATAGAATGGTTTAGGTTGTGTATAGGACGCAGTTATTGCAATATTTTTAATATTTAAGTCCCTTTATTTATTGTGATGTGTTTTTTTTTTTTCGTTTTTTTAGCCAATTCGGTCAGATTTTCATTTTTTTTGTCAAAATAGGTTATAGGAATTTTGAAATATACAATAATTGACACGTATGCGTAATGTGAACGTTATTTGTTTGAATATAGCCTATCCCTTTTTAATATTTGTGTTTGTTCTAATGCTAGAACGAGACAGAACACGATTCATTAACGAAGTAACAGTATTGTACGGTCGTGAAGCTGATTTGACGATTTTAGATTTTTCTTACTTTTGATTAATTCCTTTCCGAGCGAATAATGTCTAAAATGTAAATTTAGAGCAGCCACGACTCGTTGACCGTACTGTACTTTAGAAATAATTCTTTTGAATTTAATCAAATTTCGCTATATATTATCAATTTTTATTTAAAAACAATGCTTTTTTCCTTTCCTCCAAGTACATTGAGTAAGGGAGACAGACATATGACTAATAATGTGTGCGAGCGGGACGGATATACAATGTGTAATTTTATTCCAAGGTTCTTATTATATGTAATGAAGAAAACATATATAGATAGCTACGTTTAGAGAAAAAAATGCCATTAGTTATTGCAGCTTGGTAATGAATTTCGAGTAAATTAAGCTTAAAGTGAAATATTTTTTATATATAATTAATAACAATTAAATTTTAATGTGTCTCTTGTAGTTTTGATTCGTCTTACGTTTGATGTCTTCATGTCTAAAACCTTGATGTTGAATGTATTTTTGAATCAAGGACGGATGTGCACACTTTTTTATATATATTTAAAATTAATTCAATACTTTATTTTGATTTAAATATCTCTGTATTTTTTTATAATAAACTTCCAAATACTATTATTAAAATTACCACAAATTTCCAAATAAACTATAAATACATATCTCTTATGAATATTGATATCCTTTTCATGGTCATACAAATAGAAAAAGATAGATAGACACGAAAAATCCCATACATAGATAATCTTCTGTATTATATTTAGTTAGCAAACAATAATGTTTATACTTATTTAATCTTTGTGATTTTTTTTTATTTTATTCCTAAATATCAAAATTGCTTGTATCTAATAAATAAAAAAATATATAAGAGTCGGCGTGTTTTTTTATATAATGATCAGTTATTACAATATTATATAGTTTGAGTTATTATATGTTTATATAAAAGACACATCAAGTATATATGACATATATAAATTAACAGAATTGTTATTAATTATTATTTAATTAGTTATCATATTTTTTCCTCTTTAAAATGTAATGTTTTGACATATTCTTTTTGTTTAATAAATTATTATTAATAACACTGTGTTGATAATAGAAAGCAATTTAAAACACTCGCCGGCCCCCATGTTGTAAAGTTAACATTTTCAACCAAAATATTTTAAATTCCTATTTATCTGTTTAGCATAGCAGCTATAAAATCAAATTATGATAAAAAATGGATACTATTTTCCAGAAAATGTATATTCCTTTATTATTTTTTTCATTCCCTCATCATGACTGTTTTTGAAAAGTATTAATTATTTTTTTTCATACAATTGTTTGGTATTTTTCTATTTAACTCTGAATTAATAAATTATTTTTTCATATGATTTGTGAAACATTTCGAAAAATATTTGTCAGTACTATTAAAAAGTCAGTAATGTCAGTGATATATATATTTTTTATCGCTTATTAAAGTTTCGCAGATACATTTCATTGTCATTTTGAATTTTTAACGGCCTTTGTAATATTACAGCTATTTTTTATTTACATTGAGTTTTGTATGAAAGTTTCGCAAATTGTTTATCGTCGCCATTTAAAATTCATTATTTTAATGAAATCGTTATAGTACAGTGTATAATGGAGGAGGAGGTTCCATGTTCATTCTCTATTTTGTATGGGACATACAAATAATATGATGTCTTTTTTTCAAGATGGCGGCGTCTGTTTGCGCGTTTGTTTGTTTGTTGTCATATGTATATGTATCATGGCTTCTATGTACGTTCTTTATGTTAGCATTCGATGGATTTATAAGGAGAAGTTTTAATAAAAAATATTATGAAATTAAATGTTGTTTGTTTTTTTCCTTTTTAATCTTGGGTCTTATTTAGGGTATATTTACCCAACATAATAAACAATATAAAAGTTTTAAATATTAATAAAATTTACTATTAATAAAAATTGCAAAAAACGTAATTTGTATTCCATTTCATCGTTTTGGTGTCACAGCAAAGCGCGGCGTTAAGTTCCGCCTAGTGTCTTCAGCACTACGGCGCTGCTTGCTTGCTTGCTGCTCTGGGTGCTTTGCTGTGCGCGGGATACAGCGTGGAGCTGTTTTTATTTAAAAGCTTTTTTTTAAATTTTGAAAATGAGTGAAATAAAACCATTTTGAAATTGACAACTGCCTTTATTGTTACTCCTTTGGTATTTTAAGTTTCGCCAGCCCTCGCGAAATGCGTACAGCAGCGAAATTTTAATTACAATTAAGTGTTAATTACAATTAGAATATATTGCTAAGTGTCTAACAAGTTTTATAACCTCGATATAATTTACTTTACATAATATATATTAGGTTTTTCATACAAATATATATCTAGAAACATGTTTTCTCTGATTTCTAATAGAAATATAACAATTTAAACATGTCTAATTGAATAATTTAAATTAATCAAAACTATATTTTTTATTTACTATAATATGTGACTAGATAATATAAAAAAGAAGCTACAACCACAAGTTAATTATTATATAAGTTTTATAGGACATTGAATCAACTCTATATTGGTTACATTAGAATAACGAACGCTAGAATAAGCCTTTTCCGAAGAAATAGTAGTTTATTAGGTACGCACTTATTACGATATGTTTTTGACTAGTCTTTGTGAAAATAACTTCTGGGGTTTAGTTCGGCGCGGAGACTTCGCTGGTTTCTGGTTCTGATTCTGGAATGTGGAGAAAGATGATATATTAATGCAGTGTATATTAGATAACGTCACTTATTTTAAACACTTTTTGGATACTTTTTTATACGACGTATAAAAAAAGATTTTGTAAGTGTGAAATAACACTTTTTTTCACTTTTTTGCTTCTACTTATATTACAATGGCTTAAGCCATTTTCCTCATTTTATTTTAAATATTACAAATTAAAAAAACTGTATATCCTCACCTAACGCGTTATCGTTGTTAACCCATTTCTTTCCACGTACACCCAAAAACCCAGTTTGTAGCCTCCGCTTAGACCAGGGCCCGTTCAGCAGGAACCTGATCTCCTGAGCGCCCCTGTTATTCAAATCTTTCTTCCCGCGGACTCCAATAAACTTCCCCCTGAACGACACATCGTAAGGTCTTTTCGCCTGCATTGATTTTTTTCCTCGAACTCCAAAGAATTGGTGTATATTTGCTCGTTTCTCGATCTCATTATCCAAAGACTCATCTACTTCACTAGATTCTGTGGAAACTTCACCTGAACGTAGTTTCTGCAGGTAATCATTTATAACTTCGTCCAAAACTGGGTATTCCTGGTTATTGCCATTTTCATCTGTAGAATAATCAATCTGACCGATTAAAGATCCGGATCTCTTCGGGACGTATTCATAATTTTCAGGGTAAACCATAATGTCGGGGTACATGAACTCCTTCTTCCCCCTCATTCCCATAAAACCCATGGGAGCGCGTTTCGAGTCCATTTCAGAAGATATGTCATAGTCCTTTTTGCCTTTCACCCCAACGAAGAACTGAGGTTTTCGCTTGTAAAATTCGTTTTCGCTTATTTCATAGTATTTTTTGCCGCGCATGCCCAGGAAGCCTTGGGGCACGCGTCTCACCACCTCTTGAGCAGTGATTAAATATATCAGGTGGATGGTAATCAAGAGGATATAGGTCTTCGTAGCGCCCATTTGGATGGTTTTAATCTGAAAACATTAAGAGATATGAATATTTCAAGAATTATACCTATATAACGTCTTATAATTTTCTGTGGATAAGATATAGCATATCCCTGACTGATATATATAACATTGATGTCGAAAAGGCAGAGCTAGGACTATGATTCTATCTCTTCAGAAATTATGCAGAAGATAAAAGGTACGGGGAAACAGCATTCAGTTCAACGGTCAAGCTGTCTGTGAGTTAATCCACAAGAATTATAGAAAAAAAAAATCAATCAATATTGAAAAGTTTTAAAGTGTGAAGTTTTTAATCGATTTAATGTCATATTCTCATGTTCTTATTTTCACCTGCTGTTTTATACACTTAAAATATCTATATCTACTATTTTAAGTAATACCTTTAAGGTATTTAAGGTGATCGTATCGCAGTAGGACAGCGTTTAGCTTTTATGAGGCCAGTCGTGGTGCAGGAGCACAAGTGTGCGACTGTAAATGCGACAGATTATGGGTTCGATTCCTATTTGAAGAAGAAATATTTAATGTTTCAATTTCCTTGCACTAATTACAAGCCAAAGCGCGGCGTTAAGCTCCTCCAATACACACAGAATATCCCCAGAATTCGGCGGAGGGTGGGGAACGCAAGAGTCTTAATGGAAACGGAGTGTCTTAACCAGGTTGCCTCTGCCTACCCTGCGGAATGCGGAACAGAGCGTGAAGCTAAAAAAAAATTTACAGCTTCATTTCTCATGTGTGACACACGATCAACTAACATTCGAATATCCGAAATAACGAAACGATTCATCTGATGTAAAATAGCATAGACTTCCTCGATAAATTGACTAATCAACACAAAAAAATTGTTAGTTCCTGAGATTAGCACGTTCAATTAAACAAAATATTTAACTTCAGTAGATATATTTAGATAAAACTCAAATCTTTGAACCCGTAGGTACGCCTATATGTGAAATAAGATAATTTTTCACTTTTACTAGCATTTTCATTCCAAAGACATGTACCGGATACACAATAAATACAAGTAAAGTAGTAACTATCCTATGAGGGTACCTAGAAATGGTTTATTAAAGACATTTGGCGAGGTATTGTTTGTGCGACGACACTCCCGGGACCGGCGTTTGTTGGCGACGTGACGCACTTTTACTATCCAAATAATAAAGGCATACGGGTAGTAAAATCAAATACGGCAAATGATAATGAAATCTTCTCATTTTATTTATTTATTTCTACACTAGCGACTAGCTAGCGGCTTCGCCCGCTTGAGCTACGCAGTTATTTGTTTACTAATCTGAACTACTTTACTAGTAACATTAGAATTGTAAAGAGAGTATACACACATTGGAAATTAATGTTTCAGCCAATTCAATAAAATAATTATTTTCTGGTAATTTTGCTGGTTTTTTATGCAACTCAAGACGCAATGTCTCCAGAATTCGGCGAAAAGTGGGGAACGGAAGCGTCTTAATGGGAACGGACTCTCTAAATAGGTTTCATCTGCCTTGCTACGTGCAGGATACAGTGTAAAGCTTAAATAATATTTCCTGCTCCGCGGTGTTTAATTCCGCCACACTTCGCGCACTATTTCGAACTTGTGGATAACGGAATGTCTCTACAATAGCTAGCTTGATGATAAAAAAGGCTTAAAAATATATTTCTTCTATATAAAACTAGTATTGTCTTCATACGTCCTCGTCCTCGTTAGTCGCGCGCCGACAGCTAACAACAAACACTATCAAATATGCATCAGGTATTTAGTTCGTAGGAACCCTTTGTACCTTATATGAAAAACTATTGGTTGTTTTTATTTTGACATGGACACTGGACATTCTAAGGTAAGTTTAAGTAAACTAATCGCTACTCATAATATATGAGTGACTACAATAGATACCTCTGGACCTAGTGTTAAGTCACTCCGTTTTCCACACTCCGCCGAATTATTTTAGGCATGGCGTGTTGAGTGGCGGAACTCAACGTTGGGGTTGTGCCTTGGTGCTAAAGCGAAGAAATGGAAATACTAGTAAATAACAATACATTCCCTCGAATGGTGACCAATTCCACAACCGTCACGTTACAGTCACACTCTTGAGCTCCTGCGCCACCATGGACTCATATTACTAAAAAGAATAGGAAGAAAATATACCATTCTACTAAAAAAAGATAGTTACCTTATATTCCGTTATTCCTTAAATAATATTTTATTATGAATGAAAAAATAAAAATAATTTAACATTCTAGTTACATATACAAGAGTATTTTTTTGTGTAAATTTCGCAAGACAAAGTTATACTCGTTGTATGTATTGCAACAAGTTAAAAGTTAAGAAACTTAAATTAAATTTTACCTCAGTAAGTAATAGTTTAGTACAGTTATGTAGTGTAGCGGTATTATTTAAAAAAATCTTTAGACAAGTTCATATAAAACATTTTAAATAAAGCGAATTAAGAATGGAAACGTGTGTCGTAACACTAGGTTCCCTTTGCCTATCACGCTATGTGAGGGATATAGAGTGAAATTAAAAGAAACTAAGATAATTAAGATCGTAGATATTAAGAATTGGTATTATTATATTTAAAATATGTTTGTTTTACGTGGGTTCATATCTCCCTATACAAATGGTGTTATACGAAATTTATTATGTAACAATTATTTTTTCAGCTTTTGGCTTTGTTCCGCATATAAGCAGTTTTGTTATAAGTCACCCCGTTCTCCATATTTCGTCTAAATTCAAAACGTTGCGAATCGATTAGCGGAACTTAACGCCGCACTTCTCTATCTCTTTTAATATTTTGAGATCTAAACAACCGAAAATAAACAATAATTTATGACTACTCTATTTTTTTACACATTTCTTTGCAATTTTATCCTTCAAAGACATGTAATTTGAGAAAACAAATGAAATCACTATACAATCTTCTACGAGCAATAGAAAACTGCGTTATTTTCCAACAGTTTACTTAAAACACTGAAAAACTGAAGTTTCAGGGAAGGATTTATTTACGAATTTTACTTTCCATTAAGTTTTAAGTGCTGCGCGATATATTGCATTTGATATACCGTCCTGTAGAAATACTATAGTGCAATCTGTGTTTTTTCTTTCTAGCTACTATCTTTCAGGTTTAGCTTTTCGCTTTATCCCGCTATCCCGCATGATAGGAAGAGGGAACGCAGTGTCTAATTTTCGATAACTTTGCGTGTTGAGTGGTAGAATTCAACGTCGCTTTTGTATTGTTACTACAAGAAAATGAAAAGAAAACATAATTTCTTCAAAGATCGATATCGATAAGTGTAGGTCAAGTCTGAATTAAATAGAATATACTATTATCATCGAGTCCCCCGAGTGAGATTCAAACCCACACTACAACTGTCGCGTTCGTAGTTAGTGGGTCAGTCTCGGAACATATTACTATTTACTGTTATTAATTTCACGAAATTTTATGTTATAATAAAAATATCTACGAGATAATTGCTTAGGTGTTATAAAAAGTCAATTTTGCAATAAACGTTAAAATTTTATTTGAAAATCACTTTGTGTTTCTAAAAGAGCAACACTCTCATTATTTCAGAAATCTAAAAATGGAAGCGGGTTTTTTAAAAATTCTATTTAAAGACCGGATGCACTGTGCCTTAAAAATATTTTTTATTTTTATTTTTATCAGCTTCACGCTGTATCCCGCACACAGCAGGATAGGCACCTAGTGTTAAAATAATCAGTTTTCCATTTTCCACCGAATTCTGGTGGCAGTGCGTGTTGAGTGACGAAACTCAACGCCGTGCTTTGCCTCGACACCAAAGCAAAGAAATGAAAATATAAATTTAAATAAATATTTCATTTTCTCGTGTGCTGATCGGACCTACCTGTTACGCTTATGGCCCTGTGCCGTATCTGAGCTTACTTCTTTTTTTTTTTTNGCCGTATCTGAGCTTATTTCTTTTTATTTTTTTTATGACATATTTTTAATTCCCTTGTTCCGGCAAAAAAACAAGGCGCGGCGTTGAGTACCACACCTTAATTTCACGAGAATTGAGGGACGAAGTATCTTAACATTAAGTTTCCTCTAGCTACTACTAAAAATCATTTTTCAAGTAAATTAACTTCACATATGTTAGTTACATTTTAAATTTAGTTAAGTTAACTTAAAAACTGGCCTCGTTACAAAACCCAAGTGTACTCCAGAACAGCCTCGAAGAGAACACGCCTCGTAGGAATTTCGAGCGCCGCGAAATTAACGAATTTTGTTTAATTTTTCATAATTTCTATACTTTTTAAAAAATTTTCATTGAATTAATTCTTTATATTCGTTTCTATTTGCTAGTTTGTATGCAAGAATGATGTAAACTAGGTTTGCTAAGGTTTTAGATTCGATTCCCGCTTGTGAGAATGCTTTTATTTGACGACATTATATATTTCAGGACTGATTAAGTAAAAAAAAATTACTTATTTCTTTAAGCTTGGCTGGTCTATTAGGAATAGACATCAACTGTTTCCCAACTTACATTATCCATTAAATATACAAACAAAGTTTCATTAAAATCCGTCCAGCTATTTTATACGAGACTGTAAACTTTCAAATGAAAGATTATATTTAAACTATTAAATTTTCCGCTTTTCCGCTCTTTATTGCGGCGCTGGGTTTAGCCACTCAACAGGACGAAGCGTGTAGTGCCTTAACACTAAGTTCCTTTTGCTTATCCTTCTACGCAGGAAAGAGCGTAAAGCTGCTGTTTCCAGATGTATTAGAGTAACAAACAAACATCCATAAGAATTATATTATCTACATATAAGACAAGATAATGTCTGTGCAAGTTTCCGGTAACATTCGTAGCACGTAGCGAGTTAATGAAAAGCGAAACAAATGTGGCCCTATATTTGTATTTATATAATATAATGTTATATTATAGTAGGCTTAATATAGTGGGCGACATTGTGTTAGTTGCTTTTTGTTTCTTGTTAATGGTTTTGTTATCTGTGACGGAGAGTGTAGGTTTGATTTTTTAAATCGGATTTACGAGTATATTTAAGAATCTGTTTTTAAATTTTACGTTTGAACATTTAGTTGGAAGTATGTCGTGTTTTGTATTTCTCTACGCGACAAAATTCGTAATGATGAAATCCGTAGACGAACGCGGGTTACCGACATAGCTCTCAAAATCTGCAAGCTGAAGTGGCAATGGGCAGGCCATATTGTCAGGAGGGCCGACAAGCGATGGGGAAGAAAGGCCCTCGAAAGGCGACCCCGTCTCGGCAAAACGAGCACAGGCCGCCCTCCAACTAGGTGGACCGACTGGATTCAAAGGACGCAGGACCGGACGGAGTGGCGAGAATTAGGGGAGGCCTATGTCCAGCAGTGGACGTTGAAAGGTTGATGGATGGATGGAAGTCGTGTTTAGAGACTGAGGACGACTGAGGTGACATTGCAATGTCTGATATTATATCAAATTATTAATATCAAATGAATAAAGTGACCCGAATGTATCCACCCACTCTTAGGTATGATGGGTTTGGACTTTAAAGCTTTTAAAGGTAAAGAGACAAAAATGTCCGGCATTGAGTTCATCCACTCGAGAATTCTGCAGAAAGAGGGGAGCAGAGTGTCCTGACACTAAGCTCCTTCAAGCGTGAAGCTGAAGAAAAACAGAATATATATATATATCCACAAATTCTACGCTTAGGTAAGCTCTTCCCAGCGATACTGTAACATGATATTATAAGCTAAAATATATATTTTTAATAAAAACTAATAATAATCTCCATATAAGGTACATGTTATTGCAAATTTCATACGAGTGCTCTTAAAACTAAATATACAAGCCAGTTATGGCATAGTTGATGCGGGTTTTTATCAGGTTATATTACTTTTTAAATTTTACTCCAAGTACACTTGATAACAATTTCTTAGTAATATTTAATAATGATTTTATTTTCATTCGGCGTTGGACTCCGCTATTCAATATGTTTTTGACTTTTTTTAATTTTCTTCTTTTTTTAGCTTCACATAATATCCACATGCATATAGCAGAGTAGGCAGAAGGAACCCGAGAGTCTAGTGCTAAAACACTATGTTACCATTACAATAATTCCGTTCCCCATTTTCCTTGTAGCCTTCTTCGATACTATTTAAACACAGTAATATTTTAATTAATTGAAACCAATAGTTCCTAAGATTAACGCCTTCAAACTAAACAACCTTTTAAGTTTCACTATATTAATATAATCACACATTATAATATAATTCGTTTACATATATATTTAACAAGATTTTCTCTCATTCCAATTAAAATATCTTAATTTTTTTCTATCGTCTCTAAAGAAAAGAAGCATTTGAGACAATTTATTTCTCAAAGATTCCTTAAAAAAAGGTCGCCAATTAACAAAAGGCATTCCTTTGTATCCTCTACACGTGTGACATAACGGAAAACCAATTAATACCATATAAGGAGGTCCAACAGACCAAATATTGAACGAACAAAGTAAAAAAAATGTCAAATAAAAATATTTAGGTACTTTTTTGCTTTTTATTTTGAATTAATCGTGTGTGTGATATTTAATAAATATATGGACCTTTTTAGTATGGATTGTTGATCCATAATAATTGTTAGCTTGGACAAGCGTGAACGAAAAGGTTGTAAATTGGAAGTCTATTTGGGGTGTTATTTATATTATATTTTTCTGATGCCGTCGTCGTAGGCAGCATCAGCATCTCACTGTAAAAGCGAGGGTCGTTGTTTCGATTTCCATTAAGTGAATAAATTAGTTTCATTTTCTGGCTCCGGTAAGAGTTCTGCCAATTAACCTGCAATGCCTTAAAAATTTGGAATAGAAAAGTAAGGAACAGAGTGTTTAATCACTAGGTTTCCTCTGCCTACCCTGCTATATGCGATATATCAACAGCAACAATTTATCGTAAAATAAATCAGTATATGTGCACAGTATCGTAACCTACATATAATATTATTAATAGGTACTAAAACGTAAATAATAATAAAAATTATTAGTACTAATAATAAGTAATTTCAGTTGATACCAGCTACCCTATAGATAAGCGAGCAACAAAAAATCTTTTAAAACGTAGAACTTTCGCAACTACCCACATAATATATAAGAACTTATTTAAAGAAAAGAATGTTATAAGCCCCCAGTCTTAGCCGCACAGTAATTTCTATAATCGAAAGCGATTACCTTATATACCGTATATGGGAATTTTAATCAGAGAAAAATGTGATCTTGGTACAGCATCCCACTCTAAATCCTCTTATTGGTGGGTATTAAGATGCGAAGTTAAGACCCACTTGATTGCATTGAACGCCGTATGTAGTTCAAGATTGTAAGAGGCGTTCTTTGAGATGTGCAGGTTTTAAGATTTGAAATTTTTGAAGTAGTATTTAACTATCTTTGGTTTTTTTTCAGGTTCACGCCGTATTCGATATATTATATATCGAATACGAAGGTAAGATAAAGAGAACCTAAGATATTTCTGTTCCCCATTTTCCGTTGAATTCTGGAAGCATTAAGCGGGAAGTAGTGAAACTCAAAGGCGCGCTTGCTTCATTCCTAGAGCGAGGAAATGCTTTTTCCTGGCGGAATTTAACCCCGCACTTCATTGTGGAGCGGTACAAACACATACTGCGTTTTTTCTACTACCTAACATACAATATCTAGAATTGGGCAAAAAAGTATGGAGGAGAGAGTGTTTTCATATCAGGATTTCTCTTCTTACTTATTAGAAAGTTAAATAATAAATACAGCTACACAAAGTGGTACACAAAGAAAGCTTTTACATATGTAATATTCTTTTTAAAGAAGTTACTATTTCATTACAATTTCCATATATTTAATATGATTTCAAACTGCACCAAAAATAACTCAAAAACCAAGCAAATATAAAATCCAACCACATAATATTTTTAACAATGGAAAGATCCTCATCTTCATCCTCCCCAATATGATACATGTAATAGGAATAAGCAAAGCATATCGGATCAGTACTGCATTCTATTCCTTTGGATAGTGAAAAATTTATGAGTTCAACCCTAAGGTGTATAAATGTAAAATACTGAATATATAAGAGTAAATTGAAATTGCTTTTCAAATGTGAAAATGGTATAACTAAATTATATTTTTAGTTTATTCTATAAAGAGAAATACACAATGGCAGGTGCTAGGTGAGAATGAAAGAGATCGTGCTCTGGTTTACTCTTACATGGTTGCCTGAGGTAGATTCGAACTCACTATCCCCCGATTCAATAGAAGGACCTCGTGTCCCTGAATAGCTACCATAATATTAACTTATTGGTATATAAATATAAATGTCATGAAAATTATAATAATCAACACATTAGGCCTATCGCATTTGATAACTTATCTCAATGAGCGTATTGTTCTAGTAATCTTTTGTAAGTCATTTATTATGTTTAATAGGGTTATATTGGCTTTTAGTAATCCAGGCTTTCAAGGCAAAGGTCATAGGTTCAGTTCTATACAGATATTTTTTTTTGTAGTCAGTATATATACAGTTAACTAGCTTTCTCTTGTGGCTTTGGCTGCACGGCCAAACGGCAATAACTAACAATTGTGTATAGTTCTTTCCTCGACAAATGGACCAATGAATACAAAAATATTTTTTCGATTCGTGTTTGTAGTTCCTGAGATCACCATCTCAGGAACTGCCTACAACAAAAAACGCTAGCGTTTTACTAAATAACTTTTTTTAGCTCCACGCTGTTATGCAATGAATAAGTACACAAGATAGGCAGAGAGAGACTAGTGTCTAGATAGTCCGTTCTCCATTTTCCGTCATATTTTCGAGTGTTAAGTGACGAATAAATTAAAATAATATAATCACCAAAAGAGACTCGTTTGAACGCGCCGTTCTTAGGAATCACAGGTGGTTGTAAAATATAATACATCCCCGGCGCTAAGTTCCGCAACGTAACCAAGAGTGCCTCTAATTAGTTAGGTATCTATCAATTCGCATACAATAAATAAGCAAAAGTTTATTGATAACTCATTTAAATAATGAAACATCAATCGATCTTCCTTCTATTGAGCTCATCATGGATGCGCAATGTACTCATAAATCTTCAATATCTGGCACTTTATATGGGTTTTAGGTAAATCATTGTTATCATTAATGCACAATAATAAGGTAATCTACATATTCTACACACACACAGGTGGTGAGAAATTCGGGTCGCAGATTCAAATTAGTTAGTTAATTACTATTAGTGTAATCGCGATGGTTCTAGGTTCGATTCGAATTGGAGGTAATAAATTATTATTTATTCATATTTTCATTGTTTCCCTCTAATAAGAAGGCAAAGCGCGGCGTTGAGTTCCACCATTCAACAGAACCTCGAAAACTCGGCGGAAAGAGGAGAGCGGAGGATCTTAACATGAGACTCCTTTTGCCCACTCTGCTATGCGGGAAAAATCGTGAAGTTGGTAAATCAATCAGTATTAATATTTCAATAGGATAATTAAGGAATTTACGCTAATTTAGGTACCCAAATATACCATTTCTTTTGATATGCCAATTAATTTCGGCTTTCAAGAATATATTCGGAGGTAACAAATACACTTCAGGATCGAATCCTATATGAACTTTGGCAAAGTTTGCTCTCGTTGATAGTATCGGTATTTTGTACAAAATTACTCACAAGCTTTCGGTACAGCTTATAAGCACGTGTCGATTCGTTTTGGTATTAATCACATTTTCTTTTATAAAATATTTTTCTAAACTTCGTGCATTCTTAGAAGGGTAGATAGAGATACATAGTGTTAACCTTTTCCATTTTTCTCTTATTTCAAGAGATATTGCGTGTGGATTCGAGGAATTTTACGCTGCGTTTTATGTTTTATGTCATATTTCGAAAGAACCTAGTGCTTAAACACTACGTCCCCATTAACACAATACCGTTCCTAGCTTTCCTCCAAACCAGATCTAGAGTGAGAAGCTGAACTCAACGCCGCGCTCTACCAGTGCGAGGAAATGAAAATATTAAATATTTCATGTCTAACCCTTACTTCCGTATTTATAAATTTAATAGACTCAATCTTTTCACTATAAAGGTACCTGCAGTTAACCAGACATTCACTTTGATACCTTTCAGAGCGTGTACAGTGTATCGGACAATTAAAGAGGTTATAAAACGAGACGTCGCCGCGTTCTCAAGCTGTTTTACAGCTTTAAGTAATAAAAGGGTAACTTACTTTAAAGCTAACAGGTATTTAGGTAACAAGGTGGGTATGAGAGTGTATAGGAAGTATAGGTTCAAATAAATTTTTTTATTGTAAACTAATTTTAATTGCGAATGACGTGGTTCTCTCTCTCTCTCTCTTGCCTAGGCCCTAGCGTATTGTCTTATCGTTATCTACTTATTATAGCATATTAATAAAAACTACATATTAATCATCACCATACTTTTTATAATTATTATATTCATTTTCCCGTTCGGAAAGCAGCGTTAAGTTCCGCCACTCACCACGCAACGTCTCGAATTATCTTAACACTAAGTTCTCCTTATATATTTTGCGATATGCAACGTGAAACTAAAAAAATAAATGGAACCGTAAAATGTGGCTAAAATCTTCATCATTAGTAAAACTTAAAAAGGACAAGCGACAATTTGAAACATTTTCTGAAACTTTGAAGTCGAGACGAAAATGAATTTCATTTTGAAATAGCGTTGAATTTCATGAACCACCTGCAATACTTATTTACTTAGAAATTTTGGTGAATTCAACCTTAAAGTTTAGCAAGATTTTTTATACATCTACGAATATCATTATCTATATATATAAAAGGACTTGTCCTCACTGACTGAGGTAAGACGCGCGCACAGCCGTAACCGCTGTGCGTAGAAACGAGAAATTTGGACAGATGTTTACTTTCGTAATCTGGACATCCACTAAGAAGGGATTTTAAAAAATTTTAACCCTAAAGGGGTGAAATTGGGGTTGAAAGTTTGTATGGAAAAATTTTTAAATGAGCACCGATTTTTATAAAATTTGTAATTTAGATTTTTAAAAGTATTTAATTGAACACGTGCTTCATCGTTTTCTAGAATTTACCCCCTAAGGGTGCAAATAAGGGGTTGAAAGTTTGTATGGAAAAATCTTTAAATCGCTACCGATTTTTATAAAATTTGAAATTTAGTCTCTTAAAAATATTTCATTGAACATATCGTTCATGGTTTATTAGAATTCACCCCTAAATAAGCAAGCGAAGCTGCGCGCGTCCGCTAGTATTATATATAAAGAAATATTTTTTTCTTATGATTTGATTATTACAGAGGCCGTCGTAGCGCAGTGGAGAGCGACTGATTGTAAGCGAGATGGTTGCATTGTCATTTCCGCGCTCTGGTACAGTAAAGATGTTAAGTTTGGTTACTTAATAAACAAGATTTCGAAAATTGAACTCGATTTTCCATTTAGATACACTACCTACTCTGCGACATTCGAAATAAAAAAACCAAATTCTAGAGGCATTGCGTGTTGAGTGGGGGAACTCAACAACGTGCTTTACCCTGACACCTGAGCGAAGAAATGAAAATATTAAATATTTCATTTCCCAGAGTGGTCAAGGCGCCACCATCGACCACATTACTGACAACGTCAATACTAACATTTATCGAGGACTTCTCATTTCAAATAATGAAAAAATATAAAAGAAAGAGAAATGAGTCTCTAACATCGTCAAGTCGTCGTAAGCCATGTTCAATGTGTAAAAATATAATAATAAAGGGAAACATAATAATAATACATTTAAAAAGAGAGTTAAATTTGTCGTTTCGTTAATATTTCACGTTAGAGTACTGTAAAGCTCTTGAATTAAGCTTACAATTTTTAACTGAAATATCATATAACCGTCAGTTATTAAACAAGGCATTCTAATTAACTGCTAGTTTTACGTAAATTACATGTTAAAATACTGTATTAAACTTAAAGCAATATTAAGCGAAAAAAATATTATTATTTAAATAACTTCACTCTTTACATCTCTTTTGTTCTCCATTTCCTCCAGATTTTAGAGGCATTGCGAGTTGTTTGCAGAACTCAACGCCGTGCTTTAACTCGTTACCAGAGCGAGGAAAATAAAATATTAAACACTTCATTTTCTCACTCTTGTAACGTGGACACAGGGTGGAACAAAGCGAGTGGGAATCGAACCCACATACCCATTTATTTTCTATACGTTATTACTAGGCATGGAAACATCTCGTCTTGTTACTTCATTCTCCATTAACGAGTAAATTTTCTTCAAATACCATCAGAACTTTTACAGAAAGAGAGAGAAAGAAGTGTTTCCTCTGCCTGCCCTGCCGTGCGTGGTACAGCGTAAAGCTAGAAATAAACAAAGTCAGGCCACATAACTAACAATAACATGAGGTTACCCAATAATCACCGTTCCACACCATTAGTTCAGGACTAAGACTAAAAGAAAGGACAGAGCTCGTATGGAGGTGTGACATTGAAAAATGCTCCATTCATATTTTGTATGCGGAAACGGCCATTTGCAATATGAATACAGTGTATTGACATAAAGGTATATGTTTCGATGGAAATGCCATTTATAAATGAACTTTATATTTCTTTAAAATCCAAAAATACTAAAAAAATGGTTTTTATTTGTTGTTGTCATAGTTATTTTAAAGATTTATATTTGTGGATTTAAGAAGGTCATTTGAAGCAAGAGTGAGTGGTATCTTTGACAGAAAGAGAGACCTCGGTTGACCTTCTTAAACACAGTATAATACTGGAGGAACTATGAAGACCCCATAGGACTTGTATGTGCGAGACGAGACGAGACGAGGCCAGGGGGGTATGTAGAGAATAGAGATCGTCGAGTGAAAAAAATAATAATAAAGCAATCGAGTAAACTATGGTCTTGGGGACACGAGGCTAATTTTGGTTTTTTCAAGTATTCTTAAACCCACTCGTCTTGAAAAATTGGCCAGATTCTTCAGCATTTCTTCTAAGTCTTAGTATTAGAATCTCCCATGATGGATATGTCGTCGGAAATAGCAAATATAATACAAGTATTGACCATTAATAACAAAAGTATCAATAGTCAATACTTCCCGTCTATTTCAGTCTAAGGTCTTAGAGATGTCCACTTGACAGTGGTAAACAATTTTAGAGAAATGATATCTCGCTATCTTACTCCGCTGATTGGATTAGTTGCATGCTGTGTTTTTGAGCTTAAACGGTCATGAATGCGGCATCTACCGTGTTTTGCGGGAATAAGCGTGAAGCCCCCTAAAAAGGCAACTAATATAACTAAAGTAACGCAAGAAACCTGTCTACAGATAGTTTTCGTGAGTAAAAACATCATTAAAATCCCCCACAGAACTTGGCCCTACATGAAAATTCATATTTATTTATGAAAGTCATCACCCTAAGACAAATTGTATGAGCTTTGCCAACAAAAAGTTTGATGACACATGAAAGTTTTTCACATTACAGCGTAATCTAATATTAGTTTTAAACAGACATTAACTTGTGGTTATTTTTGTAGGCACCATTTTTTCGTGTCGAAAACTTGGTATTTACAATGGATTATTTAAAAAAACATAAATACGCGTATAAGAATTTCGACTCGTTATTATAATAATTGGTTATTTTATATTGAAAACATGAGTGAATGTATATTTTTTAGGTCTTGTAAGGCGAGGAATTGAAAATTAATTCCCTCGAATGGAAATTGAACCCAAAACCATCATTAACAGTCACACGCAATGCTGCCCCAAAAAATAAGTTAAAAATAATAAAAATAAAGGTAAGTAGGTGCCCAAGCCGAAGTGGGCGGCTAATCGCGTTAAGTGTCAAGATTGCGACGCTCGTCCATTTAAATTGACTACCGCTAAAAACTGTCCGTTTCCGGTATAATAATAATTATTATTTTTAATATAGTATTCCTAATAATTATGAAATTATATAGATTCTCAGGTCCCTTAAGGATATTTTTAATAGGTATTATATTAATAAAAAATATTTCTTTTTCCGCACATACACGGAATTTTTAAGACATTGCACGTTGAGTGGTGGAACTAAGCTCCG
The DNA here is from genome assembly GCA_036379175.1 of Heliconius cydno galanthus. Lineage (NCBI taxonomy): Eukaryota > Metazoa > Arthropoda > Insecta > Lepidoptera > Nymphalidae > Heliconius > Heliconius cydno. Next base: position 345,003 of record JAKRZM010000248.1, read on the forward strand.
CGTATTGTCTTGTTACCAGATCGAGGTAATGATAATATTAAATGAATCATTTCCTCGAGTGTGAATAAATCATTTACTATTTTATAGCTATGCGACAATCGTGGCGATGTTTCACAAAATCTGGCGGAAAGTAATTAACGTATTCTGTTAACACTTAAGTTCTTTTTGCCTAAGCTTCCTTATGCAGGATATAGCATTAAGCTAATAAAATATATTTAAGATCAAGTTTTTTTTTTTCCATTATCTGTGTACGCAGGGAGGCTAGTGTTAAAACACTCCTAATTCCATTTTTTTCGCTGGCTGACAATAAATGTTTCATATTTCTTATCGTATTTCTTTATTATCCAGTCTACAGATTCTTTCATAGTTACAGTCATTATAAAAATAATACGTATCATTTCACTGAAACAAGTTTTATAGCAAAATATGATATAAAAATATATATATGTACTGATGATGATGATAGTTCCTGACCGATTTCGGCCACAGCGACTGACATCTGGCTAACAAGAGCTTCTTTGATGAGCTCTAATGTTACTGACATAACCGACTTTACCAGAAAAAGTTCGGCCACATTCACTACATGTCAGCACTCCGCCCAAATAATTATAATCAATAGCCTCAGGTACCCGGGCCTTAAGCTCTATATATGTACTAACAATATTTTAAATACAGAAATAACAATTACATTATGACAATAAAAATATCTTCTTCAAAATAAAAATATATCTTATTTCTGTTCTTGGATTTTTCATATACTTTTACGTTCTTAGCTATTTTGGCGCAGTGGTAAAGGGTCTGATAGTAAATGCGGTGATGGTGGGTTTGGATTTCTAATCGGGGCTAGAAGTAATTTCGAACCTAATATCATGACATTCGTTTTTTGCTTTCCGCTCAAATTCGAGACACGGTGAGTTAACACACATTGTTTTATCAGACGAGACGTACACATAGACAAAAGTGCTTGTACTGGCCGAGTTTGTTAAAGATAGGAATAGATCTAAAAAATATATAATATTTATAAGCTTTATTAACGAATAAATGTAAATCATATATTTACTTTTAAAAAATTCCATAGAATTTTTCCTTTTTGGTTGCGCGTTTGAATCACAAAGGGGACCCGCGTCAAATATGTCACATACGAGTATATCGTCCTGTACCGGATAATTATAAATTATAAAAAAACAGCTTCACGCTGTAACCCTACAGGGAACCTAGTATTAAAACACNTAGAGGCATTGCGTGTTGAGTGGGGGAACTCAACAACGTGCTTTACCCTGACACCTGAGCGAAGAAATGAAAATATTAAATATTTCATTTCCCAGAGTGGTCAAGGCGCCACCATCGACCACATTACTGACAACGTCAATACTAACATTTATCGAGGACTTCTCATTTCAAATAATGAAAAAATATAAAAGAAAGAGAAATGAGTCTCTAACATCGTCAAGTCGTCGTAAGCCATGTTCAATGTGTAAAAATATAATAATAAAGGGAAACATAATAATAATACATTTAAAAAGAGAGTTAAATTTGTCGTTTCGTTAATATTTCACGTTAGAGTACTGTAAAGCTCTTGAATTAAGCTTACAATTTTTAACTGAAATATCATATAACCGTCAGTTATTAAACAAGGCATTCTAATTAACTGCTAGTTTTACGTAAATTACATGTTAAAATACTGTATTAAACTTAAAGCAATATTAAGCGAAAAAAATATTATTATTTAAATAACTTCACTCTTTACATCTCTTTTGTTCTCCATTTCCTCCAGATTTTAGAGGCATTGCGAGTTGTTTGCAGAACTCAACGCCGTGCTTTAACTCGTTACCAGAGCGAGGAAAATAAAATATTAAACACTTCATTTTCTCACTCTTGTAACGTGGACACAGGGTGGAACAAAGCGAGTGGGAATCGAACCCACATACCCATTTATTTTCTATACGTTATTACTAGGCATGGAAACATCTCGTCTTGTTACTTCATTCTCCATTAACGAGTAAATTTTCTTCAAATACCATCAGAACTTTTACAGAAAGAGAGAGAAAGAAGTGTTTCCTCTGCCTGCCCTGCCGTGCGTGGTACAGCGTAAAGCTAGAAATAAACAAAGTCAGGCCACATAACTAACAATAACATGAGGTTACCCAATAATCACCGTTCCACACCATTAGTTCAGGACTAAGACTAAAAGAAAGGACAGAGCTCGTATGGAGGTGTGACATTGAAAAATGCTCCATTCATATTTTGTATGCGGAAACGGCCATTTGCAATATGAATACAGTGTATTGACATAAAGGTATATGTTTCGATGGAAATGCCATTTATAAATGAACTTTATATTTCTTTAAAATCCAAAAATACTAAAAAAATGGTTTTTATTTGTTGTTGTCATAGTTATTTTAAAGATTTATATTTGTGGATTTAAGAAGGTCATTTGAAGCAAGAGTGAGTGGTATCTTTGACAGAAAGAGAGACCTCGGTTGACCTTCTTAAACACAGTATAATACTGGAGGAACTATGAAGACCCCCATAGGACTTGTATGTGCGAGACGAGACGAGGCGAGGCCAGGGGGGTATATAGATAACAGAAATCGTTGAGTGAAAAAAATAATAATAAAGCAATCGAGTGAACTATGCTGTTGGGGACACGAGACTATTAAACATAATTTTGGTTTTGTCAAGTATTCTTAAACCCACTCGTCTTGAAAAATTAGCCAGATTCTTCAGCATTTCTTCTAAGTCTTGTAGAGAATCTCCCATGATGGATATGTCGTCGGAAAATCGCAAATATAACATAAGTATTGACCATTAATATTGAAAGTATCAATAGTCAATACTTCCCGCCTATTTCAGTCTAAGGTCTTAGAGATGTCCACTTGACAGTGGTAAACAATTTTAAAGAAATGACATCTCGCTATCTTACTCCACTGATTGGATTAGTCACATGCTGTGTTTTTGTACTTAAACGGTCACGATTGCGGCCTCTAGCGTGTTATGCGGGAAGAGGCGTGAAGCTCGCTAAAAAGGCAACTAATATAATTAAAGTAACGCAAGAAACCTGTCTATAGATAGTTTCCGTGTAGTAAAAACATCATTAAAATTCCCCACAGAACTTGGCTCCACATGAAAATTCATATTTATTTATGAAAGTCATCACCCTAAGACAAATTGTATGAGCTTTGCCAACAAAAAGTTTGATGACACATGAAAGTTTTTCACATTATAGCGTAATCTAATATTAGTTTTAAACAGACATTAACTTGTGGTTATTTTTGTAGGCACCATTTTTTCTTGTCAAAAACTTGGTATTTACAATGGATTATTTAAAAAAAATATATAATATATAAGTATAAGAATTTCTACGTAGCTCGCTAAGAACGAACGGCTTAGTGGTCAGAGTGCTGGACAGATTCAAGTTTAAATTCCAATACGTAAATTTTTTTATACGTTTTCTAAAAGAATATATATCTTTCTAAATGTGGGATAATATTATTGGTTATTTTATATTGAAAACATGAGTGAATGTATATTTTTTAGGTCTTGTAAGGCGAGGAATTGAAAATTAATTGCCTCGAATGAAAATTGAACCCAAAACCATCATTAACAGTCACACGCAATGCTGCCCCAAAAAATAAGTTAAAAATAATAAAAATAAAGGTAAGTAGGTGCCCAAGCCGAAGTGGGCGGCTAATCGCGTTAAGTGTCAAGATTGCGACGCTCGTCCATTTAAATTGACTACCGCTAAAAACTGTCCTTTTCCAGTATAATAATAATTATAATTTTTAATATTGTATTCGTAATAATTATGCAATTATATTAATTCTCAGGTCCCTTTAAGGATATTTTTGCATATACGCGGAATTTTCAAGACATTGCACGTCGAGTGGTGGAATAAGCTCCGTGTTTTTTCTTGTTAGCAGATCGAGGTAATGATAATATTAAATGAATCATTTCCTCACAAAAGCTGGCGGAAAGTAGGGAATTCTGTTAACACTTAAGTTCTTTTTTACTTAGCTAATAAAATATATTTAAGATCAAGCAACTTTTTTGTTCCATTATCTGTGTACGCAGGGAGGGTAGTGTTAAAACACTCCTCATTCCAATTTTCGCTGGCTGACAATAAATACTTCATATAAGAGTATTTCTTTATTATCCAGTCTATAGATTCTTTCATAGTTTCAGTCATTATAAAAATAATACATAGCATTTCACTGAAACCAGTTTTCTAGCAAAATATGATATAAAAATATATGTACTAACAACATTTTTAATACAGAAATAACAATTACATTATGACAATAAAAATATCTTCTTCAAAATAAAAATACATCTTATTTCTGTTCCTGGATTTTTCATATACATTTACGTTCTTAGAGCCATTTTGGCGCAGTGGTAAAGGGTGTGACAGTAAATGCGGTGATGGTGGGTTTGAATTTCTAATAGGAGCTAGAAGTAATTTCGAACCTAATATCAAGACATTCGTTTTTTGTTTGGTGAGTTAACACACATTGTTTTATCAGACTAGACACACACATAGACAAAAGTGCTTGTACTGGCCGAATTTGTTAAAGATAGGAATAGATCTAAAAAATATATTATATTTATAAGCTTTATTAACGAATATTAAATCATATATTTACTTTTAAAAAATTCCATAGAATTTTTCTTTTTTAGTTGCTCGTTTGAATCACAAAGGGGACCCGCGTCAAACATGTCACATACGAGTATATCGCCCTGTACCGGATAATTATAAATTATAAAAAAACAGCTTCACGCTGTATCCCGCACACAGTAGGATAGGCAGAGGGAATCTAGTATTAAAACACTCCGTTCCCCACGTGCCGACAAATTTTTCGAGGCATTCCGTGTTGAGGGTTTGGGGAAACGAAGAACGGAGTGTGAAGACAGACTACATTCCTATATTCCCTCTGTCTATCCTGCTATGAGCAGGATAAAGCGTAAAGTTTAATAAAATCTTCGAATAGTCTAAATAAAATACTATTATTTAACAGAAGTACTTAAATCAGATAAAGGCTTGCTATAAATTATCAAAACAAACCCTTTTTAGCAGCGCCTGTTTTAAATTATGCAAAATTCAACATAAATATTTTATGTATGTAATGTTGCTATTCAAAATATTTACGAATTACGTTTGTTTGTCCATTGCTAACTAATTTCACAATGAATATGGATTTAGTTCGCATAGTGCAATCTGATAATACGAGATGAGGTGGTTGAGGCTTCGATTCCCGTCCAGGGGAATTTTTAAAATCACTTATGGAGAGAAAATAGATACTAATATTTTTTTCGATAATAGATCTGAATTTTTTATTAAGCTCTTTAAATAAGCAATTTTTATTTCAATGTAATTTCCAAAATTTATGGAACGATAGTTTTAAGTCTATGATACTATTCAGCTATAAGTACTAAGGAAAAAAATCACAAGCACAGAACTCACACTCCGGTTGTATTTGCCAATTTCCTTCTAAAATCAGATTTTGTCCAAGACATGCGAAGTGATGCTGAAGCGTAAGTATCGAGGTTCCCTACCTATAGACCACCGTTGGTTCGATCGAGTTATAGTTTGTATGACTTCAGCTTGTATCAGTAAAAACAGTAGTAACTTTAAAGGAGATGATCGTGGGTTCAATTCTTACTATAAGAAATTAAGTAAGAATATTTATTCTCAATTTCTCAAAATTGAGAGACTCATAAGAAATAGAGTGTTTTACTACTAGGTACATTCTACTTACTCTGCTTTAATTACACTATACATTCCAAAATAAGCTTCTTCAGCTTCACGCTGGTATCATCAGAGTAAACAGAGGGAACCTAGTGTAAAGACACTCCGTTCCCCACTTTCCGCCGTATTCTGGAGGCATTAACGTGTTGAGGCAGAACTCAACGCCGCGCTTCGGCACCAGAGCGAAGAAATGGAAATATAAATTTAAATAAATTTTCACACTCTGTGCCCCTGCGCCACGATTGGCCTCAAAATAAAACAACCAACAATTTTCATTGTAAACAATAAATCTTGTAATTAAATCAAATAATAAAGTAGAAAAGTATCCCTATAGCATTTTACAGCGATTCGACTTACGGCGTCGGTCGGCGTCGGCTCGTAAACCAATAAATATTATGTTTGTATGGCGGTGAAGCATTATGTCGGGAACGTAAAACTGGCTTAGCACTTTATTTGACCATATTATTTGTTTTCTTGCAACGAATTTGTAATAAAGACAATGAATGGTTTATGTTTTAGGAGAAGATTAATTGTGTTTGGTTTGAAAAGTCACGTGGTGTATGGGTGAAAGTCCTGGGTTCGATTTCTATTCGGGGGATTGAAATATTTCATATTTTCAGAAAACGAGGCAAAACCCGCAATGCCTCAAGAATTTGGTAGAAAGTGGGGAACAGAAGTGTATTTATAGAGAGAACAACAAACAGAGTGTTTTAACACTGGGTTGCCAAACTTCTGCCTATCCTATGTGCGCGATACAGCATGAAGCTAAAAAATAGCAGGTTTCATAGTTGATGCTGTCCCCGCCGGTGCTGTTTTAATAGAAATAGTAAATGTAGAGGCGGTAGGTATTATTCGCGGTAATGATTTTACTTTAAATTGGTTCCTTTTACCCGCTCTCGTAAACGCGGTATTGGGTCCGGCCTCTCAACCCGTAAATGTGTCTTGGAAATTGGAGAGAAAAGGGGAACCTGGGGTAAGACCTCAGGTGGATAATGGCCGTCATTACGTCAATACAAAGTAAAAAAAGGGATTTTAAGACTTTAAGGCAAGTCACAGATTTAAAACCAGTCACTTCAGAGACTGAATGGGAACGAAGTGTCTTAACACTAGGTTCCCAATTTTCCTCTATCTATCCAAATATGTGAGGAATATAACGAGAATTTCTCACAAGACGCAACGCAGAAATATATTTAGCGACAATTTATTTGTTCAATTTAAAAAATATAACAAGTTATCTCAATAAAACACTTAAAAAACTTAACACCTTCCGCACAACAAGCGCAAAGAAGTTAAAAATATAAAAATTTAAAAAGAACTTCGGCCAAACTAAATCAGGAAAGCAATGTTTTCTCAAACAAACAATCTCACAACAAAGTATAGGAACAGAAGTTAGCAGTAAAGTAGATTTTATTAACCCTATATAAATCTAATAAGAGTTCGCCGGACACGGTTAACTTTCAAACTGAGAAATGAGCCTAATTTTACAAGGTTCCTTAGAAAACTACTACAACATATTTACTGGTGAGGGTCCGAGGGGCTCCAAAGGAACGGACGAAATTTGTTTACCGGAACCGGAAATAAATAAATGTATATATGTTTTTTCTTTATAAATGAGATTGACTTAAAAAAAAAGTTAGTAAAAGATCCTATCAAGCGATTGTCGAATCGAATTATATAAAGTTAAAAAAATTACAAAATTCTCGTTTCGTTCGTTTTCGTATATAGGCAATAGTAAATCAATCAATCTAGTAGGCATAGCCAAAGTTTTTTTAGTCTTCCGTTGTACCCCATAGACAACAAGTTAGGCAGAAGGAACCTGTTGCTAACACAATCTCTTAGACATTTTTGGATGCATTGTCGGAATTTGCCTTGGATTGTGCCTCAATACCAGGACGTGAAATCAAAATGTTTAATTTCCTCAAGTGGGAATTGAATTCACAACCTGTCGAGTTGACAATCACACGCTCATGCCACCACGACTAACCTCTTAATTTTTGAAGGAATAATCTAGTATTTAATATAAAAAACATCGTTTTTCTACTTACATGTATATATAAACATTTTATATCCAACTATTCCACTGATTGCCTTTTAGTTCGGGCAGCTTTAGTTAACATTCGCTCAATCGGCGTTGATTGGTGGGTGCTACTTTTTTTTGGTGAAAAAAATGATGTAATTACAAGATAGTTTCTTTTATTCTTTTAAAGTGGGCTTGAAGTGACATATTAGAATATTTTTTGTAAATATCTGAACACACACTTATATTTCTTTATTTTTTATTTATTTTAGCTAGGTAAACAGAGTATTTGAGAACCTAGTGTAAGATACTCCGTTCCCATTAAGATACTTCCGTTTCCGACTTTTCGCTGAATTGTCCAGGCGTTAAGTGTTGAGTGGCAGACATTATCTCGTCATCAGAACAAGAAATAGAAAATATTAAATATTTCGATGCCCCGAGTCAGTCGGACACTTTTCCATTATATGTAGCAGATTATGGTAATATCTCCTAACTAATTCCTGATCATTCATCTATAATATATTTTTTGCGACTACCCCCTGTCTATTGAACTCAAAATAAAATTTTGCCCAAAGAACAATTGTTTTTTTTTCAAAGAAACAACTTGAATTTACCTTTGAAAAGTTCATATCTTTATTAACAAGAGAAGAACTCATAATACTTATTCAAGTGAGAAGATTTTCTTTAATATCTAAGAATTTTAAATCAAGACGCCTTCAGGGCAGGGACGATTATATCGAGAGTACCGACATGGGACAGTGTCTGACTACACAACGAGATGGATGTAGGGTCGATTCCGATTCGGGGAATGTTTATGTTTGAATTATTTTTATTTTCCCTTTAAAGCGTGGCCTTTAGTTCCATCTATAGGGTATGTCTAGTATTTAATTTGTTTTAAGTCTTGATACTAGGACCCGCATTTATAGAGCGCTCCCAACTCTAATTTCGATTTTGAAACACCGTTTTCGTTATAATTCATGAATGAAAAGGGCATCTCAAGATCGATCTCGAAGTTGAGGTGGTATTATAAATGAGCCTAGGATCTCTCTATTAACCCTTATACCTATGCAGATAAAAAAAATAAAGCAAAACCTTTCATGAGTATCTATAACAGCTATAGTGCTGTAGATAGAAACTATAAAATATTTATATTAATCCCACGATATTTTTATTTATAATAATCAATAAATAAAATAAACGCATATATTTAGTTAAAATTACCAAAGAAAATATGATTAGAAACCAAGTAAGGCTGCTCAGCACTCAGTTAAAATTAATTATTATATGATTTTCAGGTCAATCAGGTTATATTTTATGTCAAATTATTTACGTATTTTGGGGGGTGGGGAGGGGTGCGTGGCGAGGCGTATTCAAAAATTTTAAATACATTTAAAAAATATATATAAGTCATTGACTATTAGGCGTAATGATTGTAGGTTCGATATCTACTGAAAGTTGTGTAAATATTAAAAATAACTTCTTTTCTTATCTGGTTAAATGAAAGTGGAAAAAGCCTGCGAAGAAAAACTACCAGTAGGGGCGGTGTAGATGCGTAGACGTGCGTACCCACGTATAATGTTTATATAGGTAGGGTATTTTTAAGAATGAAAAACTCAGTAATTATTTAATAAGGGGGGAGAACCTTATTCTTGGATATCGTTTTTAGATTTAAAGAAAAAAGCGTGAAGCTGCTTTTTCTTAAATTCCCATCATCAATGTGAATCTCATTGTGTTCTCTAACATCTTTCTAATAACAAATGTTTAAAGTAAAACAAAACTTTTGAAAAATTCACGAGTAAGAGAAAAATGACATTTATAAAACTTTTATTTATGTTACGAATATTATGTACATATTGGAATGTATAAATAAATATTTATTGGAACTCTTTCACTCTTGAAATGTTGTGTTAGTTTCATTGTGACCTATTTTCTTATTCTTCATTGTTTTTTCAGCGTCACTACTTTTTAATTTTAGAGGTATATATTTATAGATATAGATATATATTTTGTCCAGAGGCCGTCATGTCAAGAAAGCTTTTAACTGAAGCGTGATGGTTATTGGTTCGATTTTCACACAGCACGCAATATCTCGAAAATTGAGGAGAAATTGGAGAACAGAGAGTCTTAACCCTAGTTTCTCTATGCCTACCCTACTATACGGGAAAACGCGTGAAGTCGCTTCCATTTATCCTGTATCCTGCATCTCATTAAATTGAGGTCATTGTGGCGCAGGGGCACGAAAACGTGACTTTAAACTCGACGGTTGTTGGTTCGATTTCCACTCGGAGGAATGAATTATTTTTTGTTAATATTTTCATTTCTTCGCTCTGGTACCATGGCAAAACGTGGCGTTCAGTTCCGCCAATCAACACAAAGTGCCTGGGTGGAACGTCTTAACACTTATTGAAATATTCTGAAATTATAAAGGTATATTCAATGTCGGACTACTTGTATTAGCTAAAGTTAGATTTAGTTGGAATGCATATCGAGCGATGTTTAATTACACGTCCCCCGGCAGTCACGTCAGAACTCCTAAACTTATACTGGACGACGAAATCAACCTAATATTATACAATATTTAAAGGTAACATAGATTTTACGTCATACTACGTTGTTTGTGGTCGTAGTGGCACAGTGGAAAACTGTAAACGTTATGTTTGTTGATTCAATCCCAACTCGTAAACATAGCGCAGCGTTAAATTTTGCCACTCGAGATGTAATATCTTGAAAATTAAATAGAAGGTTTGGGCGTTTGACATAAAATAAAAAAAAAAATTAAAAAATCTTTTAAAACTTCTACTTCTAGTAGAAAGAATATAGGGGATACCTTTTTACACTTTAAAACCTTTAGAGAAACTAAAGTAAACTCGAAGAAATTCCACCGCAGGGTAAGGCACCTCCTACCACCGGACAAATACAGTTGATACGTGATGTTAAAAATAAATTCTTTAATTTACAGATATACTTATATTTGTCTCCTATTATATAACCTAAATTTGGTATAAAATATTGTTTTTTAAAAGTACTCTGTGAAAGAGGGACTAGTTTTTGTATTCATACAATACTTATTTTTAAAATGCAAAGTTATTTTGAGCTGTGAGTGCGTGAGTGACGCTAGAAGAGGATTTTCTATTTATAATTAAAAAAACATACATTGAAAACATGCTCTTGTATTATAGAAAATATGGTTAATATAAAAATATTACTAAATTAAATTGAAATGGACTATAATATATCTATATATANATATATTTTGTCCAGAGGCCGTCATGTCAAGAAAGCTTTTAACTGAAGCGTGATGGTTATTGGTTCGATTTTCACACAGCACGCAATATCTCGAAAATTGAGGAGAAATTGGAGAACAGAGAGTCTTAACCCTAGTTTCTCTATGCCTACCCTACTATACGGGAAAACGCGTGAAGTCGCTTCCATTTATCCTGTATACATTATTTATCTCATTAAATTGAGGTCATTATGGCGCAGGGGCACGAAAACGTGAATTTAAACTCGACGGTTGTTGGTTCGATTTCCACTCGGAGGAATGAATTATTTTTTGTTAATATTTTCATTTCTTCGCTCTGGTACCATGGCAAAACGTGGCGTTCAGTTCCGCCAATCAACACAAAGTGCCTGGGTGGAACGTCTTAACACTTATTGAAATATTCTGAAATTACAAAGGTATATTCAATGTCGGACTACTTGTATTAGCTAAAGTTAGATTTAGTTAGAATGCATATCGAGCGATGTTTAATTACACGTCCCCCGGCAGTCACGTCACAACTCCTAAACTTATACTGGACGACGAAATCAACCTAATATTATACAAAATTTAAAGGTAACATATACATTTTACGTCATACTATATTGTTTGTGGTCGTAGTGGCACAGTGGTAAAACTGTCAACGTGATGTGTGTTGGTTCAATCTCAACTCGTAAACATAGCGCAGCGTTAAATTTCGCACCTCAAGATGTAATATCTTGAAAATTAAATAGAAGGTTTGGGCGTTTGACATAAAATAAAAAAAATCTTGAAAAAATCTTTTAAAACTTCTACTTCTAGTAGAAAGAATATAGAGGTACCTTTTTACACTTTAAAACCTATAGCCAAACTAAAATAAACTCGAAGAAGTTCCACCGCAGGGTAAGTTACCACCTACCACCCGACAATTACGTGATGTTAAAAATAAATTCTCTAATATACAGACATATTTATATTTGTCTCCCATTATATAACCTAAATTTGGTATAAAATATTGTTTTTTAAAAGTACTCTGTGAAAAAGGGACTAGTTTTTGTATTCATACAATACTTATTTTTAAAATACAAAGTTATTTTAAGCTGTGAGTGCGTGGAGTGACGCTAGAAGAGGATTTTCTATTTATAATTAAAAAACATACATTGAAAACATGCTCTTGTATTATAATATAGAAAATATGGTTAATATAAAAATATTACTAAATTAAATTGAAATGGACTATAATATATCTATATATATTTTTTATTTGTAAGGGTTTTTTTACTGATATGAGAATATATTTATTTTAGCCTTTGAGCTGTATACCGAATAGGCAGACGAAACCTAGTGTTCAAACACTCCGTCTCCCACGCACCGCCCAATTTTCGAAACGCCGTGGTTTTTAATCATACTAGAACGAAGAAATAATAATAATTAATTAATCTAAAGGAGAACGAACCCTCTGTCTCTCACGCTTTTTCCTGAATCACATAGTCGACAGAGTGAACCTCCAAATGGAAATCGAACCTACAATCATCGCATTCACAATAAGTTGAGAACGTCACTTAGCAGTCGAATACTATTAATTATTCATTTAACCGCATCTAAAACTAAATGCATAGTTGCTAGCCACGTTTTAGTCTAATGGCCGCCTGTATAATTAAGATGAACTATAAGTCTATTTTTTTGTTTTTGTACTGGCAAAGTAAGGGTTTGGATTCCACAAAGACGGATAATTATGAAGAAGTATTTTATAAAGAAATGTTTGTTTGTGCATTTAACGATGTGATAATAGTCTATTTGGTGTTTGGTCGTGGTATTTGTGGGTTCGATTCCTTGATGAACCTGGTGAAATGATCTGGTGTATTGATTTTAATAGAAGAAAATAAATATCAAAAATAATTTAATGAAAATTAAATGAAATAACAAAATTTATTTAAGAAAATAATGTTTTCAGTTGGCATAAAGTAATGCTGATCTGTCTATTTAACTCGAGGAGACTAAAAATATTTAAAATGTACAAATTTCGCGAAAATCGAACCCCCAACTAGCAATACCATTAGACACTACCCCATCGTACCCCGACGACATGACACATAAGCTCAGCTTCAAGAAAACCAATAGTTTTATGTTATTTCAAAACCGTTATAGCTGAATTACAATATTTATGAGAGTGACTTCAAAATACAGGGTTCACGGAAACGACGGACGCGTGAGAAATGCAAGCTGTAAAAACTATGTTGAAAAATACTATCTCTATTACGTATATGAATAGAATGTCTTAAACCTCATTCTATTTTACGAGAATCAATGAAACACTCTTGGTTTCACGCTTTATCCCGTGTTTATCGGGATGATGATTTGAGCCTAATTTGTAATTCCTCTGTCCTCTTTTCGCCCACGTTCGAAACATTGCATGAAGTAAAATTTTGATAAAACTTAAAAAATGCAAGATAAACGAAAAATATGGAGACACTGGTAAGCCAAAGGGCAACGGAGAGTTCTGCCACTTGCAGTTCTGCACTGCCACTTCTCTGCAATTTACGCGATATTGGGGAACGGAATGTCTTAACACTAGGTTCCCTCTGCCTCTAAAATACACGTCGAAGCTAAGATACTACTTTATTATATTAATTTTAGTTATTTTAACACGAGAGCCACATTTGAAAGAGAATCCAGTAGTAAATAATTTAAATAATCTTTCACTTGATAATCGAACCCACAAACATCGTCCATCGCGCATCAACACAACTGAGCTACAAATGTCAAAACAATTTAAATACTTTAGATTAAGCTTTTCTATGTTAATCCCAGCTATAAAGTAATCCACAAAGTTCAGGATTCATATAATTTATAATCGTTAGTTTGTATTTGGTTCGTTTTGCTAAGCTGAGGCAGGTGGCGTATTATTGGCAGTCCAGTTAGAGCGACATTAGGAAATTGTAAGTTCATTGATTTTGATTAATGTTTTATATATAGTTTCTATTATAGATAAAGGCTACTAAAGCTAATTGGGACGGTATCTCAGTGATAACCTGATAGTTGTGGGTTCAGTTACCTGGCTCTCAGGCCTGCTCGCCTCTAGTTCCCCACTTTCCGCCTAATTTTCGAAACACCAGAGTGTGGAAAATTAAAATAATTTTAAGTATCTAGCCTCTGAGTGAGATTCGAACCCATAACCCACGGTCCCATTACGCCATGACGAGAAGAAAATACACAATTTTATAGTAAAAAAAAGCACACAAACAGTCGGTTAATCTAAAAAACCAAGTCCTATTGACGATGTACTCAAAAAGGTAGCAAAAGCCCGCAGGTTCCAAATCGAACGGCAATCATTTGCCTATATAAATAAGAACGGTAGTTTACTATAGACACCTGTGTAGTGTAGGTGAAGCGTGTGTTTGTTTTAGACACATTGTATACAGAATTTATTTATCTAAATTGTCTTTGATAGATGTTTTCATGGATGGGACTGTGTGATGTCCATATAATAATATTATAAATGTGAAAGTTCGTGAGGTTGAGTGGATGTTTGTTCCATTTTTATGCAATAACTGCTGAACGGGTTTAGATGAAACTCTTCAATTATTTACAACAACGCGATTATACATTATTATTCTCTAGAAAGTAACAATTTAGTACTGCAATTTCAAAATTGTAAGTCTTGACAATTTAAAATTTGCAATGGTTGAAACAGTTTAGTGTTTAAATATTTTATTCAACCAAGTGGGAATCGAATCCACAACCGGTCCCATTTAAAGTCACACTTAGTACCCCTGCACCACGACTAGCCTGAATCTATAACATCTATAACATATTATTTTAATTAGCATTAATTTTATAGGCACATCTGCACGTACAGGTCTACAATATACTTAGAAGGGAACTTTGGGAAACAACAATGCTAATTAGTATCAAAGTTTGTTAGTCCAAGAAATGTTAAAATTATTTATTGCTATTACAGAGATAGCCACACGTTTTACTTAACTCTTATACTTAGTACTTAACGTTACTTATTACAATTAATAAATAAGATTTTATTAACAGCACACAGCACGGTAGGCAGAGGGAACCTAGTGTTAAGGCACTCCGTTTCCCATTTCCTGCCGAATTCTGAAGGCATTGCATGTTGAAAGGCGTTACCAGAGCGAGGAAAATATTTAATTACCTCGACTGGGAACCCACATATATATTAATATAGGGTACATTTATATTAATATAACACCCGAGGGAGGAAAAGTTCATCGTCTAACATCGTAATAATTAACTAATAGCTCAAGTATAGTCCAGTTAAGTGTTTGATTGCTGTCTTAATTATTAGGGATTTGAATAATAAATATCATTATTATTATTATTAACTTTAATTATATTATAAGCAAATTGCTTCTCGTAATTATATTACTCTAGCAACTATGAACGTAGCTATGTCGAATGTTAAAGGTGCTTGCTGTTAGGTGATGTTGCTAGGTGATTCATCCATTCGTTGAAAATTGAAAAAAAAAGTTTTCTAATATAGTTAAACATATATTTAAATTAAATTAAATTAAATAATATAATAAAGCGGAAGAGTTTGTTTGTTTGTTTGTTTCTTTGTTTGTTTGTTTGTTTGTTTGTTTGAACGCTAAGATCTCTGAATCTACTGGTCCGATTTACTTTGTTTTTGTTTTGTATGAAAGCTGCATTCTTCAGAAGTGCTATAGGCTATATAACATTACATTACACATATAAACTAATATGTTTTAAAATACTTTCTAATTTGACATGCAATTTATTCTGCCATGTTAATAACAACCGTCGCGTCGCTANGAACCTAGTGTTAAGGCACTCCGTTCCCCATTTCCTGCCGAATTCTGAAGGCATTGCATGTTGAATGACGTTACCAGAGCAAGGAAAAGAAAATATTAAATATATAATTTCCTCGAGTGGGAACCCACACCATATATATTAATATAGGGTACATTTATATTAATATAACACCCGAGGGAGGAAAAGTTCAACGTCTAACATCGTAATAATTAACTAATAGCTCAAGTATAGTCCAGTTAAGTGTTTGATTACTGTCTTAATTATTAGGGTTTTGAATAATAAATATCATTATTATTATTAACTTTAATTATATTATAAGCAAATTGCTTCTCGTAATTATATTACTCTAGCAACTATGAACGTAGATATGCTATGTCGAATGTTAAAGGTGCTTGCTGTTAGGTGGTGTTGCTAGGTGATGCATCCATTCGTTGAAAATTGAAAAAAAAAAGTTTTCTAATATAGTTAAACATATATTTAAATAAACCTAATTTTATCTTAATGGAAAGAAGAGAAAGAGGATATGCTAAAACAGAAAATGCGTAAAGAAAAAAATTGGACAAATAAATTTGGTATTTAAGACCGTCATAGTCCGGAGCAGTGGAAGGTACAATGTGTAAATGCAAAAACGACAATTGTAAATTTGATTCCCATTCGAGGAATGAATTATTTTCATTTCTTTGCTCAATAAGAAAGACAAAGCGAAAACGTTTCGCAGTATCGTGAAAAGTAGGAGGGGCGTGGATACCGGAGTGTTGCCGAAATTGCTATTCGCGGGTTAGAGCGTGAAGAAAAAAAACTAAAATTAGGTTTCAGTATCTTTATTTTTTATTTTACGAGACAACTATGCTATCTCGAAACTTTAACACAAATTAGTGTTCACGTTTAAACACTTTTTTATGGGAAGCGTAACATTTCATGATTTTAGAAATAAAGTTTAATAATCATAAAAATAAACTGAAGGGAAACTAGTTTGTACTTTATATATAACTATGTTTTATTTTTTATAAATTTGTTTTGTAGCTATAACGTTGAATGGAGTGATTTTTCACTACGAAGTTGCTGTGGTATTTATCCTTGTCCACGTTTATTACAGGTTCGATTCTCATTTAGGTCTCGAGGTATATAATTATTAATATATTTCATATATTTTTATTATCTTGATCTTGAAAAAATCCATATATATTATGAAGTTAAGTCGTCAACAAAATCGACACAAAAATGCACACACCTAAATCATATAGACACACCCTATCCCGCGGGATTCAGAAACATGATCGGGGGTTATACTGGACCTTGTGATTTCCAACAAAAATGGTTAACGTGTGGTCAACTCTTATCTTCATTGAGAATGTTTTTTTACAGAATTTACTAATATAGATTTTTTCTTATTTTTTTAGTGATGAATAGCAGCAGGATAAAGAGCGTACCTATATCCTACACATAGCAGGGTAGGCAGAGGGAACTTAGAAACCTAGTGTTAAGATAATTACAGCGGGCGAAGCGAACAAGAGTTGGCAAGCGAAACTACCAGGTTTCAAAGCCTTTTATTATTTTATAGAAATTTAAAATTTTCTTAACATAATTATCATCGCTTTATATAAAAAATATCATAATTAAAAAAAAAGTTCAATAATGAATTAGATTTGTAAATTTCAATGTAATTAATTTCTATTGTTACAAGATTTTAATCTGAAGATAAAAGTCAAGGAACTCAACCATTGTTAGGGGTTACAAAACCATGCATTATAAAATCATAAATTAGCCTAATTTTAGTCATTAGTGGTAATTAGAAAATATTCAAATATTTTTATTTATAGAAGACAGAGACTGGTTCAATTTGTCTTTTATTCTCCGCCCAAATAAGAACTGTGGACATGTTTATCACTGTGTATTTTAATTACTTAAAATTGAGTTTTTTTAATAAATAATATCAGAGATATCGACGACAGAATCCTGCTTTTTATATATAGTAGAAAATCGATTATCCGGCCCTCAGTTATATATATTCGCGATTATCCGGACTATCAAACGCGAATATTATTTTATAGAACCTACTACAATGAAACCTAAGATAATAATTATATGTACGAAATGCGTACGTTATTTATATGTATATAAATCGTATGTTGGAAAATGTTAATAATTTCTTAATAAACGTAGATTTTTGTTAATATGTACCTGTTGCTTTTAATAAACATATAGCAATTTTCTTTCATTCATTTCATTTTCAATTATCCGAATGACCAAAGACAATTAGTCCGGTTAATCGAGTTTCTACTGTATATAAAAAAATAAGCATATAAAATATGAAACATAGAAATATATTCAATGTTGTATAAAGTTCCAAGTCTGATATTAGTACAGCAAATTTACTTTACTTACAAGCAAGAAAGATCTTAGACCTTGTTAATTAGTGTAGGAGGAATATAAAAACATCTTAATAATCAAGCACAATGCTTATTTACTTTGAAGTAGTGTTTTTTTATGTGAAAAAAAATAAATTAGGCGGTGCGTGTGAAATGCAGAGTTATAACTCTACGTTCTCTCTGCCCTTGCTATATTTGTAATAAAATAGCTAAAACAAACAAAATATATATAATTTACAATAATTTAATATTACAAAGGTAATACAAACTGAGAAAATGATAAACTCGAAGTAGAAATTGCTACCACATAGTCAAATGGGGGGGAATGGGTTAACTGTGGAAGTTGACGCAGTGGGCTAGAATAAAACTATTAAAGAAATGTATAATTCCAATATATGGACTATCCAAAACAAAAACCTTTCAATTCGATGTAGCAGTTCCTGAGATTAGATCGGTCAACCAAACAATCTTAGCTTTATAATATTAATACAGATTTACAATTTTCTTCACACATGCAATACAATGTCAACATTGCTAGAATTCACTTCGAATTAATCCACATTACATCCGCAGTACAAGTTATGCATAACCTGAAGGAAATAACAGCGAAATGCCGTCATGTTTCAATCAACCGCATCTATGAAGTGACGAACCAATAGCCAATATCCATCTTTGTTAGGCACTTGATTTGTAGTTTAGATATCTCTTCACGCTTTATCACGCAAAGCAGGATAGGCAGAAGGAAGTTAGAGACACCTCTACGCACTGTTCAATTTTCGAGACTTTATGTGTTGATTGAACTTAAGGCCACGTACTGGTTCAAAACAAAAAAGGAAAGCAGAGAACAGAAGAACAGATTACTGGACTCTTATTTCACACTATATCTAAAACACTTCCGCTCTCTTCTCTCTACTGGAGGCATTGCGTGTTAAATGGTGAAACTCATCGCCGTGTTTACAGTCGACCGCTTGCACCCTTGTGCCTGCGTCTATCTGAACTGGATTTTTTAAACATGAGAAAATTGTTATATCGCAATAATATTAGCGACATATTATTTTTCTATAATAATAAATGTAAATGTCGACATACTCGTATAAAATACACAGAAAAATAGCAATTCTAAAAATTTCACACGCACCGCCAACAAACATTCAGTGTTAAATAAATATCGAATGTTTACTTTCAACAAATTGTTCTATTACACGTATTTTTCTTGTGAATTAGGAAAACATAGCATGAAATTTTAAGATAATATTTACTAATTAACTTTGAGGTTTTTGAGAAAATAAGAAATAGTTATAATTTTTTTTTTGAAAACGTATTAAAATTTGTGTTTTTTTAACTTAATTTGAACCACCCAAGACGGTTGAGGGCGGGCAAGACGGGCGTGGGTCAATCCCCACTTTCCTTTCTTACTTTTTTTAAATAAATGACTTACATTACATTGTTATATGGGCAATAATATATTTTTTCATATATATTCCACGTACAGACAGATCAGCTACAACTATATTATAACTATATATACATTAATATGTATATATAGTTATTATAATTAATAGCATATAATGTTATTATAATTAATAACATATTATTATTATAACAACATATTGTAGCCAAATCCAAACCAAAATCCAAATAAAAACCTTACTTAAAAAGTACTTAATATAAAAGAAAACGTCTATTCGCACCATGGCATGGGCCAAGGAGCAAAACTGAAAAGGATGTGACGTTACTATCGACCAGCGTGTACCGGTGAGAGGACAATGGACAGTTTTTTTTGTTTTCCGCCCACTGCTGCACATCAAAAGTTATTTTGTTAGAAATTTTGTATAGCTCTATTGGTGAATTGGGTTTTTTTTAAGTTTTAAAAGAAAATTGGAAAATTTAAAAAAACCTGGCTCCTTCATGCCACTTCTCCCTTACGAAGAGATTAATGATAGTACAAGAGGCAAAAGAGGTATGTAGAGACGTATTCGCTTAGAGTTACAGCTTATAAAANAATATTTCTTTAGAAAACGTATTAAAATTTGTGTTTTTTTAACTTAATTTGAACCAACCAAGACGGTTTTCATGATGCGTGGGTCAATCCCCACTTTCCTTTCTTACTTTTTTAAAATAATTGACTTACATTACATTGTTATATGGGCAATAATATATTTTCTCATATATATTCCACGTACAGACAGCGATCAGCTACGACTATATTATAACTATATATACATATTATAATAACATATTATTATTATAACAACATATTGTAGCATTTCCAAAAAAGTTTCCAAATAAAAACCTTAAAAAGTACTTAATATAAAAGAAAACGTTTATTCGCACCATGGCATGGGCCAAGGAGCAAAACTAAAAAGGATGTGACGTTTACTATCGACCAGCGTGTACCGGTGAGAGGACAATGGACAGTTTTTTTTGTTTTCCGCCCACTGCTGCACATCAAAAGTTATTTTGTTAGAAATTTTGTATAGCTCTATTGGTGAATTGGGTTTTTTTTAAGTTTTAAAAGAAAATTGGAAAATTTAAAAAAACCTGGCTCCTTCATGCCACTTCTCCCTTACGAAGAGATTAATGATAGTACAAGAGGCAAAAGAGGTATGTAGAGACGTATTCGCTTAGAGTTACAGCTTATAAAAAAATGTAAAGGAAAATTATTATTCTTCTAATTCTAATTTGGATGAAGAATAGTTAACTTACGATAATTAAGTTCCATTGGTATCTTCTTTTGTTTAACAATATCTCTATAATCAAAGAACGAAACTAAAAACAAATTCATAATGATTATTCTTCATATAAGAGAAATACGTGAAGGCAGTAAAAAATGTGATATTAATATTTTTCATTTTTTCACATACTATCATAGCTTTACCATTCAAAATTGTATTCTCAGCCATTTTTACTAAACAACAACAACAATGGTAACAAAAAACTATTTTGTATGATGCATCGCCGTCACAACTGGTGAGGTAACAGAAGTGACATTATCGTGGAGTACGCAAAGCTCCCTTTCATGAAAGAGATAAAAATACTTTTTATTTTATATTTATTTTTTCATACACTACTGACTCGTGGTCCGTACTTTTCGTCAAATTAGTAAATTATTTTTTGTTATTAATACAATAGAAATATATACTTATAGTTGTGTGCCTCTAAAAGAGGAAGGAGTGTTCCTTCTGCCTAATCTGTCATTATTATATACAAGACTATGAAGATGAAAAAAAACATTTATTCAATTGTTGATTCTAAAATTTAATAAAATTAACCATCCTTAGGGTTTAAATGAATTAATCTGCGGTCGTCGCGTCGACATCTGTCGCAAAGTTGGATAATCGAGTTAAAAAATTTTGTTATTTTGCTGTCTCATATAACCAACCGTACGTCAATCCGTGCGAAATGCGTGACTTCATGTATAATTTTATATATATTTAATTTATTAATTATTTTATTATTAAATAAGTAATTTCCATCCGTTCATTGTGAGAGAAGGAGCTAGATGCCGTGGCGTAGGGGCAGAAGCGTGTGTCAGTTGTAGGTTCGATTTCCACTCGGGGAATGAAATATTTAATTTTTCATTTCCTCGCTCTGGTAATGAAGCAAAGCACTGCCTTGACAAATTAGTGGAAGAGGGGTACGGAAGTGTCTTAATGGGAACGGAGTGTCTCAACATTAGGTTTCCAGATTGTTACCGTTTGTCTACCGCGTTATGTGCAGGATATAGCGTAAAGCTACAAACAAATAAGGAACTTTGTCAACTGTTTGCTTCGCTCGAAAATACTAGCTCGTTTCGCTTTCTATATTGATAAAAAATCTTTGAAAAGCAACAATGTTATTTACCACTTACGACAATGCTTTTTATACATGATGTTCGTTATTAATTAAAATTAAAAGCTTATACCTGTATAAGCTTGAAGAGGCAGCGCTTCTTTTATTCAAACTGCATATAGGGTAATATATTACAAACCCACACCTAAGAAATTAATCAAGGTACCTCAACAGTTTGGACGTAGGATTTTTTTTT
>JAKRZM010000248.1:368103-402603 GCA_036379175.1 Heliconius cydno galanthus
GCGTATGGACGTCCGTCCGTTGCAATATAAAGTGGTGAGTTAGCATTAAACGCGGTGCAATTTTACATAATTCTCTAATATTGTATACGATATTTGTTTGTTTTAAAATATATTTCGTATTACTTCAGAGATATAGATTTAAACGAGAATTATTAACAACTTCATGGGTATTTATGAAAAAAAAATCAGAACATAATTATAACTACTTTTAATTGACAATAATGTTAAAATAAATTCAAAGAAAAACACCAATATGGGATGAATAAAATGAAACATTATTCATTCTTTTAATTTCTGCGCTTTCGTAAAGAAAGGGCGGCGTTGAATTCCGCCAATCGACACAATGTCTCAAAAGTTGGGTGGAAAGTTGACACCAGAGTTTCTTAATACCAGGCTATACTCTGCCAAGAAAAAAAAGCGATTATGAGGTGAATTTTATAAAAACAAATTATGCTCAACATAAATTTTGCTTAAAATTGAATTTAGATTTGAACTTACAACGACCATATTCCGTCAAGAAAACGACAACTGTGCCACGAGTGAGCACCGTCTTAAACCAATCATCATTTTCATTACTACAGTTAAAAATAAACTACATTTAGTTAGAGTACGTAGTTTATAGTTAAGTTTTCCCTTAGAGAATAACATTCAGTATAAACAATCTAGGTGAGCTTAATTTAACAATCCCGTTAATTGGCACTATAAAGAGAAGACGTGGTCCAAAACAAACACCCTGTATCTCTGCAGCCTAAAGCAATATTTTCTATGACGATGTTTCATAAGAAAAAATAATTTATACGAACAAATAACGAATAACAAATATGAAATAATATTATATTCCAATTATCATTATTCCAATTAATTAATGAATAAACTTATTTTTAATAATATGATTTTCATTTTTTCTGCCATTTCACATGCAACGCCTCCGGAAATTGGCGGAAAGAAAAGAACTTCTGCAGGCATTGCGTGTGGAGTGGCGGAACTTAACGTCGCCCTTTGTCTTGTTACTAGAGCGAACATTTTAACTTTTCCGAGTGGAAATCGAACACATAACCATCTCGTTTACAGTCAAACTCCCTTACCCCTGCGTCACGAAGCCTTCGTCTAAAATAAACATAATAGCAACAGAACGTATAGTGAGTAATAACTGAAATATATTTTCAAATACTTCAACTGATTAGGTTCCATGATAGTTGTATAAGCTCTTGAACAAGTGAAGTGACTTTTTCGGGTATTCGGGTTGACTTTTGCAAGTTCAAGTGTATTGCCGTTACTCTCTTTATTTATTATAGTTATTGATATTTTATTATATATATTGTTAGGGGAAAACTAAAGGCGCATTTTTGGTGGGCTGTAAAATATAGATTTTAATTGTATATGAGAATTTTTTAATGACTGACGAGTATCTTACGTATGTGTGTGTGTGTGTGTGTGTTTGTTTGTGTTTGTCAGTGTCTGTGTATGTGAGAAACAGTGAGTAGCATGGAGAGTGTAGAGCTACATCACTTTTGATTCGTTCTATAAAGATAAAATATGTTCGAGATTGTAATTTAGACCATCTGGCATAGCTGGGTAGGTAGAGAGAACCTAGTGTCAAGAAGTGTCTGAAGAGTAAAAACGGAAAGTGGAGAATTATCGAGACATCGCAGAACTCAAATTCACGCTTTATCATGTTACCAGAGCTAGTATATAAAATGAAAATAATTTATTACCCTGAAAGTAAATCGAACCCACAATCTACGTTTACATTTCGACCTATGCTGCTGAGCATCTCTACTTAGTAACTACTAAATATAAATTAGTTAAAATTTAATAGTTTATTTGATAGCAACAATTTAAACTAGAATCAAATTGAATCGCGATGACACGGTTTTAGTTAATTATGCGACTAAATTATAACATTATAATTTAGCTGGTTCTGTTACATTCAGATTAGTTGGTTAGTACAATTATATTAAGCTATTTAATTTTTTTTTCGTTTTATCTTTATGTTTTTTTCCGTGCAACAGGACAGGCGCAGTTGACAGTACTTAATGTCAATACACTCCGTTCTCCACTGTCGAATTCAAGACATTGTGAGTTGAGTGGCGTAACTCAATGTTACGATATATATTTGCATTTTGTCTAATTTATTTTTTTAACCTAAAATAACTATGTTATACAATTATGCAGGATTGGGATTATTAACTCACTCTACCAATTTAACCTGATTCTGAATAAAAACTTAATATTTATTAATACTTTATTTTTATATAAGAACTACTATAATTATAGTAACAAAACACACCCAGTGTTTTCGAAAAACATTTGTTATATTTTTACGTATACGTATACGTACGTATTAAAAAGTAAATACACATATTAAAAAATATTCTAGATCTTAGTGACCTATCACTACATTTTATCAGCTCATTTCACAATAGGTATGTAAAAAAGTTGTAAAAGTAAAAAAAAAACAAAAATTCATGTAAAACGGCTGGGAGGAAATCGAAGTTGACATTTACTAAGCTTTCGCTTTAACGGCAGCAAAGTGTACCCAAAGCTTTTTACAATGTCAGATACGTTTAAGGTTTGAAAAATATCCAGGGGAAATCCCGGAGGGAGGGTTACCTGCAGTTTAGAAAATTCTTATAAAAATATAAAAAAAAATGTTTTAACTTTACGTTAAACATGGGAACCTAGCGTTAAGACACTTTGATTCCCATTATGCCAATTGCCGCGGAGTTCCACTAGAGTGGTTGAACTCAACGCCGTGTTTTGCCTAGTTATCCAAGAGAGGAAAATGATTTTTTTTTATATTTCCTTTCCTATAGTAGCAATCGAACTCACAACTGTTGCTTTCACAGCCGCATGCTTGACCCTTGCGACATAACGGCCTAAAAAAATATTCAAGTTAAATAATTGAGGCCATTGTTTCACAGTAGAACAGTTTCTGACTGTAAACGCAACGGTTGTAGGTTCGATTCTCACTCGGGGAAACATTTTACTTTCATTTACGCGCTCTTATAAAAGAGCACGCCATTATGTTGAGCCACTTAACACGCAATATATCAAAAATTGGGAGAAAAGTAGGAAAGGAAGTGTTTAACACTACGTTTCCCTCTGCCTACTCTATTGTAGGCGGGATACAGCGTGAAGCTCAAAAAAGTATAACAAATACTTGGAAAGTCATAAAGCTATTCTGTTTCTCAATTTTTTTCAATTTCGTCTACTTTTAGATATTTTTTTCCGTTTTTCCTTGTTTCCCTTATAAAATATAATTGGTTTATTATTTTAACGCATACCCACTTTCCTCGTGACGGTCAAATCAAATAAATAATAGGGGTCAGTGTACCGGTGCCGGTGAGTTCGGAGCTGAGGTGATCTTTTGCAAATTGTATGGACGCAAATGACCCGAGAAATGTATCAAAGGGATCGATATTATTGAATTTATACATATTTTTGATTGATCACTATTGGATGTAATGGAATGTCTTCCTATATAGAACTAGTGATCGCCCGCATTTTTGTTCGCGTGGATTTTAATTCAAGTAAGATTTAAGTTCTATTTTTATTGTCTTTATGAAATATATAATAATGTATTTAGAATATTAATTTACAATTAATTAGGTGCAAAGCTGTAAAAATCAATTAGATTACTGAAATAGTAGCGAAAAACATATTTACATTTTGACATTATAAGTTTCAAAGAAACTTACAAGGTCCCTAGTGCTATATATGGGACAACCACTTTTATTGTTCCTATGGCTGTAAAGATCAGATTTATTAGACTCTCATACTACTGAGGCTCAAGGGTTTAATGAGTCAGACCTGTCTGAAGACGTGACTTTATGGACATCGTCAGTCATCAGCAGACAGCCTAGAATCCTAAGAGTTGAGATCTTCACTAAAAGATTTACAATCTTTGACTCAAAGTCAGAAAATAATACAAATAAAATGAGATGCGTGTTTTTTGGGTTTTTTATTGGTTTATAAATATTTTCATTTTCTTAGTGTGTAAGTAATACTTGAAAAATTTTAAAATATTTAATACTTAGGATCTTTTATTATCAAATCTATAAGAAAAAAATTGTAAGAATCTCCCTAAACAATAAAAAATAATAACTTGTACCAAGTTTATAAAAATTACGACGTAACTCGATAAGTACCCATAATGCTCAATTGACGTCAAATAGATATTTCGACAGTAAGCTAGATACACGGGTTCGAGACCCGCTACGTTAACAACATAAAATTCTATGAATTTAATCAACATAAGAATATAATATAATATATCTAACCTAGGAGTATTTCTTCTATGTTCTAAGGCTTGCTAAATTTAGTTAAATCAAAACAATATATACATATAAAATTATAAATACCAATAGCTGTGACCTATTGGATATTAGCAAGGATGATCGCCTGAACAATTTCCAATGGTTACCACTGGAGGCTGTTTGCTGTACAAATTATAATTTATAACAAGATCATCTATATAATAACACTAGCGCCTCGCTCGCGGTTTCACCCGCGTGAACTATGTAATTATTAATTTCTGTCTCCATGACTACGTCCTAGTGACGTCTATGCAAAATTTGAGACTTCTAGCATTTGTAGTAACGAACTTTAATACAAACTTTCGACCCCAAAAACGACCCCTTAGAAGTCGAATATTGCAAATTCCCGTCTTAGCGAGCACCTACGTCCTATAAGTAACTCCTATGCAAAATTTGAGATTCCTAGCACATGTAGTTTCTGAGATTTCGTGATGAGTGAGTGACCTTTCGATTTTATATATATAGATAGATTGCTTGGTAGTGTTATATTTGGTTATAAGAAGTATTTTTTGGTATTTTTTTTATTTTTTAATATTTGTGTCAATTTAGAGATACGGGGCACAGCTTAAATTACGCGGCGCTGAACACTGAAATTTGGCACTCTTGGAGAGTATAAGGGAATACTAAGAGATGTTTCCCTGACGTTCCTACGGAAATAGGAGAAGGAAGGAAGGGAGCTTTTTCGCTCTGTAGATCACACAACGAAGTTGTGACGTTCTACAATTACTTTAAAATATAACTTTAAAAAAATTGAGTAAAAATATTGGATATGAAACAAAAGAATCATATATTTTCTTTTGTTTCTTGTTATATATAAAGCACATTACGGCATGTTACCTTGATTGATAGATTTTTTACAATTGTGAGAACTAAAAAGAAACGCACTTTTTTAAACGGAATTTTTCTTTAAATTTTTAATTTTTTGTATACTATTAGATACAGGTAGTCTCTAGGAGGTGCAGGTTTGTGACCCGCTACGTTTAAATTTTTAAACGTTTTTAAAAAAAACAATACAAAAGACTTTTTTTTATTATTATTATTTCATAATATTAAATATTATGCCATGATGCCATTATATTGAAATTTATAAATTGAAACGTTATAAAAATAATGCAGAAAAAATAACAAGTACCTACTGAGGAAAAATATAAAAATGGAAAAGTATCCAATTTTAATTTTGTTATATTTAAAGCGTAACATTTTTTTTAATATTTTTTATATTTTAAGTATTAATTTACTTTTATAGTTTCTTTACAAGACTTACAACTAATGTCATATGATTTTCTTACAATTCATATTTATTTTTCAAACTCAATTTATCACAAATTATCATATTTCTTTAAATAAAAAATCCACAATAATACCCTAAAAAAAGAAATATAACCCAAAAAACAATTTTATATATGTGATTGGTTAAATAATATATACAAATAATTACTTACCTGTAATTTCAGCGAAGTTATAGAAACATAACCAAAGTTCGTCGGGCAGTCGCGCGAAACTCACAACAGCATACTGATGGAAAGCGCGCGAAAACACCGCTACTTACGTCAAACTCCCGCCAATGAGGAGCCGGCGTTCTCTCAACTCTTTCCCATTAAAAAAGCTAACCAATCGCCATTTACTACACTTGAAAACTTTAATAGGCTTTTCATGCTATTATAATGTATTTTATTACAATATATCTATCTATTTGTTTTAGATAATATTTTTGATTGTTAATGGCTTTCGATTTTTTGTATATTATGATTCATATGTCAATGTCATTATCGGGTTTTTTAAATATATTTTTTTTATGTTGCATCAGTTAGATGTTGAAGTATTCAGCCAATCGATCTATTTAAGTAGCCATTATCGTCGTTTTTATAGGCTCTATTTTTATAAATATTTTTGTTGTTTATATTTTGTTACTATTTACTGTGTGCGGTGGTTGAGAATTAAAATTTATAAGTATCTATATCTGACTATATATTCATAAGCTACGGCGTCAGCCTAAAATCTTGTAGA
This sequence comes from Heliconius cydno galanthus, assembly GCA_036379175.1. Lineage (NCBI taxonomy): Eukaryota > Metazoa > Arthropoda > Insecta > Lepidoptera > Nymphalidae > Heliconius > Heliconius cydno. Next base: position 374,430 of record JAKRZM010000248.1, read on the forward strand.
TTAATTTAAACGTGAAAAACACTCGATTTTCTGTCATGAAGTTAATCTGCATTCTGATGGCAGGTACCTAATAACTTAAAAATAAATAAATAGCTAATATAATAAATATGGTAACATAGTATGGTACTAATAATAATGTTTCAGTAATTAAGCAAACATCTGTACATTCTGAATCCGAATTACTGTACTAAAATGTATAATAACAATAATTAAAGTTAATATTATCTTAAAATCTTTGTAGACAAGTCTGTTAAATTATATTAGTATTAACATAATATATTTTAAGTGAACGGAATAACAATGAAGAAATATTTAAATTTTCCTGAAATTCTATCTTTTGAACAATTGTAAGTTATAAAATATGATAAGAGAGAATTAAACAGCGATCGCTATCAATACTTTACAACGAACATTTGAAACTAATCTTGGAGAAGGTTGACTCAACAAGTGAAGTTAAATAAACTCTTCGTTTACTTAGATCTATTGAAATTTTATATATAATATAATGTTATGTCGCTGTAGGCGTAGGTTCGTTTCTCGATGAATTTTCATTGTAATTGATACACGTATAAAACTTTGATGCAAAATTAACTACCTGCAAACGATATTATTCATACAAAACTTCAACATGGATTCAAGTTCCTACAGTCCCACAGGAACTTACGTATAATATGCCTACAGTTTATCATTGTATATAGTATGTATATAAACAAGTTTCGTGTTAGTCCTTTAGTTAATTCCTGCGAATAGAATAAACAAAACAAAATAAATTAAATTAAAATATCTAAAAACAATCGCGCCATTAAAACAAATCCAACGATGTATCAATTATCAAAATAAAGTTACTGTTTAAAGGAATAAACAACATTTACAAGAAAATAAAGGAACGGATATACATATATACACGTTAAAAACATAACGCTCCTTTTGTGCTTCGTCGCAGTCGGGTAAAAAGATAAAACAATCGTTGATTTTGTGATACTATCCTGTTTATTTATTTACTTAAACTATATACCTACATATATATTGATTCCATTATAGGAATATGGTAGAAATGGTAACTCACTTGGCCGCTACTATTTATTTACAGAGCAACGTTGGTATTGAAAATAGAAATTTTGTCTTAGATCTAGTTTAGACAACACTAATTTTATTATATAACTTTGTCTATATTAGACTTAAAAGAAAGTCCATCATTAACATACAAATATTCATATATTTATAGAATTTTGTTATAAAAAAATGGAATCGTAGTACGTTGGGAACAAAAATAGGGGTCCACCACTCAACCCATAATATCTCCATATTAGATGGTCGACATAAAACGGAGAGTCTTGACACTAGGGTAGCTTTTCGTCTATACAAATATGAAATACTTAATATGACGAGCAAATAAACAACGTTAACATCAATTTAGTTTTCTATGTAACGCGACTCAGTAGCTATGTATAAATATTTCAACATGAGGACCCAACAAGGGTACCTACAGTAATATTTCATAAATTTCGTAATATACCTACATGGTGGGTACATTGATTTATTTCTTTACTTTATAATTACAAAAAATGTTTGTAAATTTACTCATCGCTGTCTGTAAATGGAAGACATATGAGAATATCTACTGCAATATTAAAGGAAAAGAACCCATAACAGTATTTTTAAATTTTTGTCTGTTTGTCGGTGCGCTTGTTCACGCTAGTATCAGAAACGGTTTATCTGCTTTAACTGCAGCTTTCACAATGGTATTTTGGCAAACGTCCCTAAAATTTATTTTATTTCAATCGGTTCATAAATAAAAAAATATGTTATAAAAAATAAAAATAAATAAATATATAAATATATTTTGTTTGGCTTGGGTAGGAAGAAGGAACCTAGTGTTAGGCGTTGCATGTTAAGTGGTGGATCTCAACACCGCGCCTTGCCTTGTTACCAGAACGTGGAAGTGAAAATATTAAATATTTCATTTCATTCCGATGAGAAAATAAATCATTGTGTAGTACAAGCGAACGAAGCCGCGAGCGGGTCGCTAGTATGTGAATATATGTAGGACTACCGAAGCGAAAATAATCAATTTAAAACTCTAAATAAGTTGCGACGTTGATTTCCACTCAACACGCAATGCCTCCAGAAATCGACGGAAAGTGGAGAACGGAGTGTCTACTGTCTTAACAATAAGTTTACAAGTTCCTTCTGCCTACCCTCCTACATGCGAGATACAACATGAAGCTAAAGAAAAGAAAAATATAAGTAATACTTTAAGTCCAGATCTTAACAATTCTGTTTTGTATTTACTTTGTTCTCGAAGCAAGTAGGTAATTGTTGCGCATTAAAAATTCAACTTTTCATTATTCGCCGATTACTGCCGTTCACATTAATCTTTTAATTACTCTTTATTTTTGTATTTTTATATTATATGAAATATGAATTGTTTTGTTATTCATGTTAAGCATTTTTCGTTTTAGAAAATAAAAGAAATAGATAGATTTTTAACTACTTATTGAAAAAAAAAATGATTTTAGAAAAATCTTTAAAATAAAATAATTAATATTTTCTTGTAGCCTAATAGAGTTTATACATTAAATAAAGCTATGTCTATCAATTACCCCTTTTCTTCAGACATAAGAGAAATATGCATCTACTATTACCCAATGTTCCAATTACGGCTAGTAGAGGCATCTCGTATAAACTAATAGAGCATTATAAAAATAGAAAAACATTTTTATAAAGCTTCATAAGTTCATACGAAATGCCTCTTTTCTATTTAGTTAGTTTACTAGTGGGAAGCGCGGGAAAACTGTCGTTACAACTTACAACGTAGTTCCTTTTAATTTTCTTAACCTCTTTTTACATATATATAATAGATGGCGCCTAGTATTTTGACCATATTTAATATTTTATAAAATATTGTATAATTTGAAATTAACAATTTCAGTGTTTTTAAACTACGAATTCATTATTGACTACTATTAAATATTCTTAAATTGTCATTTGCGTTTTCTTAAATTATCTGCACAGAACCCATTTACTCATTATCTGTGCCTCCAATGTTGCTGCTGTATTGCAGCGATCGCTATCGATTCTCTCGGAATCGAAATTAATTTCCTTTAAATTGATTTATACCGATAATAAGAATATAATTCTAAAAATTTAATTAAATTTTTTTCAATAAAATATAAATATAAATTTTCCAAATGTCTGTTTAATTTAATCTATTTTTTATTACTGTATTTTAAAAAGTCATATCTAGTAAGTAATCGATTCAATATCAATAATCGAATTACTAACATAACGCATTTCTAATCTGTCATTATGTTTGGTATTGGAAATTTATAATTTCTTACGAAAAAAAGTTGTTATAAAAACAGAGCAAATAAAATAAGATACGCTGAGCTTGGAAAATCTNAATAAAGCTATACTTAACTATTAATTAGCCCTTTTGTTCAGACATATGAGAAATATGCATCTACTATTACCCAATGTTCCAATTATGGCTAGTAGAGGCATCTCGTATAAACTAATAGAGCGTTATAAAAATAGAAAAATATTTCTATAAAGCTTCATAAGTTCATACGAAATGCCTCTTTTCTATTTAGTTAGTGTACTAGTGGGAAGCGCCGGAAAACTGTCGTTACAACTTACAACGTAGTTCCTTTTAATTTTCTTAACCTCTTTTTACATAAATATAATAGATGGCGCCTAAGTATTTTGGCCATATTTAATATTTTATAAAATATTGTATAATTTGAAATTAACAATTTCAGTGTTTTTAAACTACGAATTCATTATTGACTACTATTAAATATTCTTAAATTGTCATTTGCGTTTTCTTAAATTATCTGCACAGAACCCATTTACTCATTATCTGTGCCTCCAATGTTGCTGCTGTATTGCAGCGATCGCTATCGATTCTCTCGGAATCGAAATTAATTTCCTTTAAATTGATTTATACCGATAATAAGAATATAATTCTAAAAATTTAATTAAATTTTTTTCAATAAAATATAAATATAAATTTTCCAAATGTCTGTTTAATTTAATCTATTTTTTATTACTGTATTTTAAAAAGTCATATCTAGTAAGTAATCGATTCAATATCAATAATCGAATTACTAACATAACGCATTTCTAATCTGTCATTATGTTTGGTATTGGAAATTTATAATTTCTTACGAAAAAAAGTTGTTATAAAAACAGAGCAAATAAAATAAGATACGCTGAGCTTGGAAAATCTCACTTTTTCATTTAATATATTTAATTCTATTATCCTATTATTACCTATTTGAACATCTTCGGATACATCTACGCTCGAGGTGAGTACTTTGTATTATATTTTATTTAAAAAATATAGTTTTCTCGTCAGTGTTTAAACGTATATTTACAATATTTATAGTTGAACTAACTTATGATGAACAAAAGAATTGTGATTTATTCTTAAACGCGTTCAAAACGGCGTATAAATTTGTTGGGTTATTTTTTATTGTGTTATTGTGAATAGACATCAAAACTCACGAAATATTGCAGAATCAGAATGTCTAATGACAACGACGCCCCGTTGCCGGAAGGATGGGAGATGAGGACCAGCCGCTCAACTGGCATGACGTATTTCCTGAATATGTACACCAAGAAATCTCAATGGGAGCGACCTGATGCTCCAGCTGATCCCGGTGAAGTACGCTGCAGCCATATCCTGGTAAAGCATGCTGAAAGTAGACGTCCATCGTCTTGGCGCGAAGAAAATATCACTAGAAGTAAGGAGGAAGCAATGGAAATGCTTAAGAATTATCGGAAACAGATTGTGGCCAACGATGCTGCATTTACTGATATTGCAATGAAATTTTCTGACTGCTCGTCTGCTAAGCGAGGTGGGGATTTAGGGATGTTTGGACGTGGTCAGATGCAAAGGGCTTTTGAGGAGGAAGCTTTCAAACTCAAGGTCGGGCAGCTGAGTAAGCCAGTGGAGACTGACTCAGGAGTCCATATCATATTGAGGACTGTCTAATTTGTTCCTTTTTCATGCATTTATGTTTTGTTTGGTTATAGGCATAACTTTGTCATTGTTAAATTTATACTAACTACATGTTTTATATTTCTTAATTAGTGTGGATAATGAGTTTTCTTAAAATATCAAATGATTGTAAAATTGACCTTTTAATCAAATAAAGTATAAAAATATAAAAGTTTTATAATTTCTTATTATTTGCGGTTGTTGTGATTCAATAGGATAGACTGTAAACTTGGTGGTTGTGGGTTCCATCCTACTTGGAAGAAATATATAAATTATTTTTATTTCCTCACAGACAAAGCAAGTATTGAGTTCCCCATGTCTAGACACAATAACCCAAAAATAGACAGTGAAAAATGAGTTGACTAGATTCCCTCCGCTATTTGGTAATATAAGAAATATATCAATACTTTTAATATTTTTAACAAATCTTGTTTTCTTTGGTGGCGTGGAGTATATTATTTAATTTGAATTAAATTCAACAAAAGTCTGTTTTATACAACAATTATTCCTTTAATATTCCTTTGTTCATCATATTCATATTATGTTTTTATAAACTTTCTTATTCAGATTACAATATTTTTTATTTTAAGTGAATTATGAGTAAGATCCAAAAATTTATGTTTATAAAAAAGTTAAATAAAATTAGTAAAATAAGTAAGACTTTAAAAATTATATTATTTAATCAAAAACAGCATAATAAATAACACATAAAGATATAGGCGTGTATTTTGGCCTCTCACCAATAGTTACATAATCAACAATACATTTGAAAATAACAATTGACTATAATTTAATTACAATTTGTATAATATAAGTATCGCTAGCTGTCTTCTATGAATCCAGCCAATTCAACGAAGACACTACATTACTTAGACAATCTTGAAAATTAATTTCTTGTTATGGCACTTACATAAAAACAATTGATTTATATGTAAATGCTTGTATCACCATTTTATAAATATGAGTATCAGAAAATGTAGCTAAAAGGTACCATGAGCCACTTGCTAGGTCAATTGTAAACTCTAGACTCTAGACTTCATCTTCATTGTGATTATTTCGTACTAATACTATTGTGTCGAGAGTGGAATCTTTCACATCTTCAGATGCTGGGGTCCAGATTGGTCCTATGATTGGGGGAGATCTCTTACCGCCCCAAGCGCTGAACTTCACTTTCCTCTTACCATCTTTCTTAAGATTTACATCCACGTAAGGATGTCCTGGTTTGTATAATCTTGGTATATTGTCCAAAATAGTGTTGAACGGTAGAGCGTCTCGTAGAGTCTTGTCTTCTACTCTTGTGCTCAAAGCTAGGATTTTAATCGGATGTCGTTTGTCCAAAATCGGGACAAACTGGAAACCGGCCACATCTAACCTATTGTTGGAAGGCGAGAAATTTGATACAATTCGAGTCAATTCTGGTACAGATGCGGATAAGATGATTTTTGAACTTTTACTTCCTGGCTTGTACACCATTTGGCCGCTTCGTTTTCCTCCCCATGGACTAAATCTAACTCGCTTGGGCATACTTGGTTCCCGAATGTTGGCAGTACGTTTCCAAGACCACATGTGTTCGGCAACATTTGGCTTATCTCTTTTACCACCCCAGGGACTGAAGCTTCTTTTTTCTGCCGCAGTTATAATTTCAGTTTCACTAGAATTATCTTCTCCGGTTGGGGTTTCGACTAAAAAAGGGTTCCTGTCGTTGGCCTGCACGTAAATGGTTTTGTCGTTATCAACTGAGGGTCTCCAGCGATTGTCATCGTCTACTTCTTCAGCAGTTCGTCTTTTGCGTTGTTGTTCAAGGTGGTCTTGCTGGTAGAAATGATTACGTTCATCGTTTTGTATATCGTAGTTTCTAGTCGGATGGTTATAGTAGTTGAAATATGGTAGTGGTGGATAATGTACAGTAGAATCTAAGGAGTCCACGATGGTTCCAGATTCAGGGCCTGCAGTGTTGATATATTGCAGGCTGGCGGAGCCCAACCATGAGGCGATGAGAATCCAGAAGTACACCATGGTTCTGTAATGAAGATATTTTTTATTAATATAAAAAAATATATTTACTTATCCGTGGCAGAAGCCATCAAGCTCAATGAACTCGTGTCTGATTGTTTTGGGTCACGAACCCGATGGAGAACGGAGTGTTTAATACTAGACTCCCACTTAGGTCGGACGGTGATATACTTATATTGGGATATAGCGTTAAGAAACCACGCATCTAAAACAGTTACTACAATAACATTAAGTTTCTTTTCTTTTATATTTCTTTCTTTATATATTGTAGGGTACTTTATTAAGAAATAAATTAATTATAGGGATCGCAAACTTGGTGTGAACGGAATAATATTTAATTATGACCCAAAATATTATGCCTTTTTATGGAACGCACACTTATATCTTTGAAAAGTAAAGAATATTTGTTTATTTCCACTTTTCTTCTCAGCTTCTTTGCCTAGGCAGAGAGAATGTACAGATGTTATTAGGTTGTGGTCACCACACCGTGTTCGGAATTCAACGCCGCATTTTGTACACGAAGATTTACGTCTTAACAGACGAACAGGCGGGCGACAAAGTGATCCTATAGGTTCCGTTTTTACCTTTTGAGGTACAGAATCCCAAAAAGAAGTCATGCTTACTATACATTATTATACCTATATACTCGTATGTATTCAATATGTATTTATTTATTATGTGTTTATGTATTCTTTAAGTTTATAAAATGATATAGAAAATCAACAGGTAACTTTATTTCTGTTTCCAAGAGATATAATCTGATTTCGCAAAGTTTTTAAAAAACTTACACAATTGTTAGAACTAGACACTTTATCTAAGTTTTGAGTAAAATCATGATTGCTTGCTGCCTTTGGATAGTTATATTTTTTATATTTAAATTATTAAAGCCAGTCGTGGCGCAGGGAGTGGCTATAAACCCAAAAGGTTGTGGGTTTCCCACTCGAGGAAATGAAATATTTCCATTTTCTTTTCTCTGGTTCGCTCATGGCAAAGGCGTCGTTGAGTTCCACCACTCAACACACAATGCCTCCAGAATTCTACGGAATATGAGGAACGGAATGTCTTAACAACAGATTCCCCCTGCTTACCCTGCTGTGTGAGGAATAAAGCGTGAAGTTAAAAAAAATAGATTACAATTGGAAACACAAAACACACTTTAGGTATATTTACTTAACCTTTACCGCTCCCAAAGCTCAGGTAACGCGATACTAAAGTCATAAGTCAAAGCTTTCGGGTTCCCGTCTGGGGATGTATTATGCGCGTGTAAGGGTAATATTTCCGCATTGTAAATAACAGCTTTTGAATAGAAAAAATATAAGTTCGAAAGGAACTTGTAGATGGAAGTGCTTATATTAATAGAGCATATTGCTAACGAAATATTTTATTTCAGCTTTAGCTTCACGCTGTATCGCTGTATCACGCGGGAACAGGCAGGTCAGGCAGGGGGAAACTATTATTAACTCCGTTCCCCACTTCTGTAGGCATTGCGTGTTGAGTGGCGGAACTCAACGCCGCGCTTTGAATCGACACCAGAGCGAAGAAATGAAAATATAAACGTAAATAAATCACTTCCTCGAGTGGGATTGAACCCACAACCGTCGCGATACAGTCACACCCTTGTGCTGCTGCGCCATAACGGTCTCATTTTATTTTATTTCAATCATATAAAAAAATGGGCGCTTTTGTAGGACTTTGACTGGTCATTGATCTAGATTTAGTTCTTGCTGTAACTTCTTAAAAATTACTTAACGATTTAATCTTTTTTATTTTATTACTTCGTAAAGAGGCCCCACTCTTTCACTCACAGGGTAGGCTCTGGGAAGTTAATGTTAAGATACTCCGTTCTTCACTTCTCGCTATGATTTTGAGATTTTGCTCGCTGAATGGCACTTTGTCGAACGGTACGGGAAAGTTAAAATAATTTAAATAATTAGTTCCACAAATGGAGATAAACCCAAAACCACTGCGTTTACAATCAGACTCAATTGTACATTGTCATGACGACTTCCGAGATTGTATGGGTTTGATGTTAATTGCTTTCTATTCTGAATAAAACCACAACCACCATACGCTCACACTACCGTGATTTCAATATACAATTGTATATAATAATTGATGTTTAAAATAAATTGAGGTCGTGGTGACGCAGGGGCACGAGGAGACGCGACGATTGTGGGTTCGATCCCCACTCGGGGCAATTAATTATTATTTATTAATATTTCCATTTCTTCGCTCTGCCCCAAGGCAAAATTCCAGTGTTGAGTTCCGCCACTCTATACGCTATGTTTCGAAAAATTCAACGGAAAGTGAGGAAGGGAGCGTCTTAACACTAAGTTCCCTCTGCCTACCCTGCTATGTGCGTGATCCAGCGTGAAGCTGTTTTATTTTTAAATTAATTATTTTATATCTACATACACTTTTTAGCTTCACTTTGTATCCCGCAACAGACAAACAGACGAATATTAATTCTATCCATAGATACTTATGACAGCTAGGCACTAACTACACAAACATTTTTTTCTTCAAAAACCAAAAAAAATATTCCTAATAATAGTAATAGACTAATAGCCTGTGCTTATCGAACAGTTAAATAATTGTCACCATTAAAAATACTTAAGTCTTAAAAACACCAGTATTTGTGAGAACCATCAAAGGGATACAGTAAAAATATTGTTTTTACAAATGAATGGAAATCGTTCGCCCGGTGAAAGAATGACTAAAGATAATTTAATAAGGTGTCCTTTGCGATTCGCTTTTTACATTATATTGTTTCGAAATTATAAGTAACTTTTTTTTAAGGTTTTATGTAGGTACTTATAAAAAGAAACGCACAATGTCTCGAAAAATTAACGGAGTACAGGAAATCGAATGTCTTAACATTAGGCAGCCCCCCTACATTGCTATATTTGGAATATTGGGTACTTTTTTACCTTTATAACAATATGTACTTTGTTTTTCTAATAATATGTAAATGCATCGAATAGGCAATAATAGAAATTTTCGCGAAACCTATTTTTGTTTGTATTTTGGGCGTCCATGTTTATTTTTTTCATAACCTACCCTCATAGTGCCTTTAAGCGATTTAGTGTCGCGTGATTTGAATTTATATACCACTAATGTAAGATGTTTGAGACTGTAAACGCTGATAACTTGGGTTCGATTCCCGCCCGATGAAATGAAATATTTAGGTACCGAGGCAAAGCATGGCGTTAAATTCCGCCACGCAATATCTCCAGAATTCGCTTGCAAATGGGGAACGGAAGTATCTTAATAGGGACAGTTAACTCTACCTCTTTCTTCTTCCCTCTGCGTATCCCGCTAAATGCGAGATATAGCGTGAAGCTAAAAAAACTAGCTTTTTACAATAGCGGCGTTAACGCTTATATGTTAGTTTCTACGAACAACATTTAAAACTGAACTAAATATGTATAACGAATATTTTTATTCAATTATCAATAACTAATTTCTAACTAAGCCAAAGCCAAATGCAGTTGATTTAGCGTGTTTAATTTAAAATTTACTAATTACTTTATTACCTACTACTTATGTGGATGAAAGTATATAATTAAATTTTTGTCAAGACATACTAAATATTTTTTCAACAGATATCTCGGAGTATGCCGAGAAAATTCAGTGTTTAGTCCCTCTGTTTCAGTGTTTCCCATCATTGAGAAATATAATAAGAATAGACGTATCTAAAGGTACATATTTCCCTTGACCTTAGCTTTGAATTGATGAGTTGTGAGCACCAGATTATTCTGGAGTGGGCGTGGGCTTTCTGGTTATTCCTGCGCTTAGGTAATCCATTTAAAATTTGAATCCACTACTAAATATTTTGTTTAATCTTAAGAATACAACATCTAACTAAAACTGTACTAGCCGCGCGTTACTGTGTCTCATTTCCGTTTGAAACCTACGAGAAATATAGGATATGGGTGATTGTGTGCCATGTATGAGGCCGTCATAACGTAGGGAGGTAGGTAGGATGTGATGGTAACGGCACGGTGGTGGGTTCGATCCTCACTCGGGGGAATGAGTTATTATTTATTAATATTTTTATTTTTTCACTCTGGCACCAAGACAAAAGCCCAGCTTTGAGTTCCAACACTCTAAACGCAATACCTAGAAACATTCTGCTTGAAGTGGGGAACGGAGTGTTTTAACACTATCTTCCCTCAGTCCACCCGGACATGTGCGGGATACAGCGTGAAACTATATGTATTTGTGAGCCAAATTGTGACTGATCTTAAAGTTTTACTCAACAAACATAAGTAAAGAGGAAAGTGGAGGTTTCCATTAAGTCTTTTAGGATCGTTGTGTGATTTTGTAAAGTTTTGTATGAAAACTATTGGGAAGATTAACCTCACTTCTGTTGGGTTGATCGCTGTTACGCCTATACGTTTTTGGTCTTTGAATATATTAGAAAAGTTAATTATAGAATTTATGTACATATGTATATACCTACATAAATTATAATAGTATTATAAATATCCCGATTAACAAACTCTTCATATAATTCAGGTTTTAAAATAGAGTAAAAATATTTTAATAAATTCTTTTAACTTTAAACCCATTTAGCATACATTAGGTTGTGGGTGCCAGGGAAATTTATTTTTCCCTTAATCTTATATAAAATGTGGGTTCGATGAATTCTCGGGGGAATGAATTGTTATTTAAGATTATTTTCAATTCTTCACTCTGATAACAAGCCTCGCTGGTGCGTTCCGCAACATGACCAACCAACAGAACGCCCAACTCTTCTAATTCAGAACTTCCCCACATGTTCTGTGTGACAGAACCAGGACCACTCGTGGTAGACCGCGTCCGACCACAACGTTCGATTCGACCGAATCGTAACATCACTTGGATTAATTCAGTTTTTGAGTTTTAATACATCCATACCTATATTATAAATTCGAAAGTAACTCTGTCTGTCTGTCTGTCTGTCTGTCTGTCTGTCTGTCTTTTCCGCAATCAGGGCCAAACCGCTAATTTAATTGTGATAAAATACTCATATAGAGATACTTGAGGGTCCCGGGATGAACATAGGATACTTTTTTTTTCTCATATTTGTAATATTTTCGTTATATACCAATATATTAAAATAATTAATTTGACAAGGAATTTATTCCGCCATGTTAATAACAATCGTCGCTACGCGTTGCTAAGCAACAGCTTGCAAAGTTTGCTGTTTTAAGAAAACGTCACCCACAGTGAGTTTGCTTAATGCATACATGGTGCGCGCCGATATAGATTTATACAAATCTCTTTATACAAATCATTAACAAAAATTAGATGATTTCTATAATTTGATATTCATCCTTATGAAAATAAATATAATAGTCACTTTTAGCATTTCATCTAGATGGAAATTATAATTTACTGTATAACATTCTAATAAATAATTAAGATGTGACTGATTCCAAATGACCTAGCCTTCGGGCGGCATAATATGAGTATGACCGACGCGAACGGGCGGATGACTTTGATGATTTTGTAAATTTTTATAGATTTTCGAATTACTATTATTTTTTATGTAATTATTTGCTGCTTATAATTAATTTATCTCAGTTCGGTTATCTATACCGATGTTATACACTTAAAATATCGTAATTTTAATCATTTGAGATTTTATTTAATATTGTTCGCAAAAATTAATAATTATTTAATATAGAAAAATGTTTAGTACGCGCGCACAGCAAACTTTAGGTTTTTTTTTCTAATATTAAGAATTTCCTTTAGTTACTTTTACTTCTTTGGTTTGTTCATTTCGGTTACTCAGATATTTTTTCTAATAATAAATCTCCACTTATTATTATTTTTTAACTTATTTTAATGATTTGGGCTTATATTTTCGCGGGCGTAGCCGCGTCCGGGCCCACTAGTTTTGATATAAAGTTTTGATTTGGCTTTGATTTGATTGACTTTTTAGTGGATATTTGATTTTGTCTGCTTGGCCTTTGAAAACGTAAATATTTTTTTAGCTTCTCGCTGCATATACGAGGATAGCCAGAGGGAACCTGGGCGCCAAGTGTTAAGACATTCCGCTCCCATTATTTTATGAGGTTCCCTCATAAAATCTCAAGAACTAAGTGTCTTATCTCTCTGCCTTGTTGCTATATGTAAAAGAAGAAAAAAAGTTGCTATATGTGCGTTCCGCACCAGAGAAAATTTTATTATTTTTAATACTGTCCAATCACTTTGACCAATATCGTCGATATTCGACAGTACAGCTTAATTAACTACAGTGTCCAATAAGCTAACTAAGCGACATGATTGTAAAGCTGTTAAATTTGCGCCGAAAAGACCTAGTTTTAAGAGAAATAATTTACAATATTATTTATTTGTATAAAGAGAGTATATGAAAAAAATCTTTTATCTATTAATATTTTTATTCTTTATAGATAAAAGCGACGGACATCGAAGGCTTCAAGATCCCGTCTTTGATTTCCACGTAAGTTAAATCATACTTATTTATGTTTAAATTATTATTTTTTTAAATTTATATATACACGTGTGTTTTTTCACAACCACGCAATACGGCAATCGGCAAAAAGTGCATCTATTATATGTAGGTAGTTATAGGATTACAGTGATAGTAAATTAACTTCTTTTACAGTTTACAATTTCCTGACCATTTAAATTACCTTGTGGTGTTTAACAAAAGAGACACCTGATGGAAAAACATAATAGCATCTTTCAGGCGTAGGCGTATAGTGTCAAGACACTTCGCTATCCGCCCTTCGCCTGAATTCGAGACATTACACGTTTTCACCGCTGACAAATGAAAATAATTCAATCCCTAGTAGGGGTAGCAAAACCGCAACCATCTCGTTTGTCATACTGTCTGTCACAATGGCCTGTAGGATTTGACCCCACTATCACAACGCAGTTTCAATTCAGCACAACGATAGCACAAATTGATTAAAATTAAAACTTTTACAAAAAGAAAAATCTATTATATATATACGAGTAACTTCTGTTTAAAATAAAAATATATGGGCGCTTTAAATATTGCTCGAGGACTTTCAAACTAAATTATTTATATGTCCATTATTATTTGTATTACAAAGAGTTACTGGCGGACTGACGTCTTTTGATAACTCCTCATATATCTTTCACTTTTGAAATGCTTTCAATTGTCTGTCGCTTTCCTTCTGATTGTTCTGAATATAGTTTGTGGTTCTACAAGTGTCAGAAAAATATTTATATTTGATCATAGTATTTCATACTAGCGACCCGTTTGCGGCTTCGCCCGCCTGGAATGCACAATTATTTATTTACTTTTACCTAATAGTTTTCATATTTTAATAAATTATTAGTATTTAAAGAACTGCAGTTAAATTAGTTAAGCCGATTCTGAGATTAGAGTGAACAAACACACGGGCAAATAGTAGTTCCCGAGATAAACGCGATCAACTAAACAAACATTTCAGCTTGATAATGTTAGTATTGAAGTAAAGATTAGCAATTTTTGCGACTTTATATAAAAGCGTGCGTGAAAAAAGAAGTGGGGAACGGAGTGTCTTACCACGAGGTTCCCCCTGCCTTTTTTTTGGTGAAGAAAAAAATCTTTTGTATATTTAATAACTCTACAAACACTTGTTTTTTGTCTCATTAGTAAGTATAAACAATAACAATTGTAATCTGAATCTACATACCTTTATTGTTAGTAAAAAGAAACAAATCTCATAATATTTATCTAAGCTAGAGATTCTTAAGAGTTCGCCCAAAGAATGGTATGACAAGAACATATAACAAAACAAAAAAATCCTTTGAAGTTATTCATTTTTTTAGAGAATAATCAATCCATGTATCTTCCTTTCGGTTGTTTTCATACTTGCCGTAACTATTGATTGACAACGTCGCCTTGTAATTTGTAAGATAACCCATACCTATATTATAAATTTGAAAGTAACTCTGTCTGTCTGTCTGTCTGTCTTTTACGCAATCAGGGCCAAACCGCTAATTTAATTGTGATAAAATACTCATATAGAGATATTTGAGGGTCTCGGGATGAACATAGGATACTTTTTTTTCTCATATTTGTAATATTTTCGATATATACCAATATATTAAAATACTTATTAATTTGACATGCAATTTATTCCGCCATGTTAATAACAATCGTCGCTATGCGACCGCTGCTAAGCAACGATTTGCAAAGTTTGTTATTAGAAAACGTCACCCAAAATGAGCTTACTTAACGCATCTCTCTATTGAAAACTGTAAATAATTTCATAAATATATTTAATAAATATTCGTATAGTTCAGGCGGGCGTAGCCGCGTTCGGGTCGACTAGTGCGTTAATATATATGTTATATTATATTATTTCAATCTATCGTAGTTTATACTAAAATTATAAATGTGAATGTAATTTTGTTTGGTTACACTTTCACGCCAAAACTACTCCTTAACCGAATTTCGTGAAACTTTGGACACATATTTTTAGAAGTTTTAGAATTTTTAAGTATTATCCTTTAGCTATAATATAAAAAAGCGAGCGGGGCCGCGTTTGAGTCTTTAGTATGACATAAAACTCTTCCATTAGTGAATGACTGACCGTCAACGCATAGACTATTGGACTTAGATTGAAATTAGGTTTGTAGATTGGTTATAAGGCTTACAAAAGTATTTCTCGAAATTCCGACGGAAGCGGGAAAAACAGGATTTTTCAATTAACGTCTTAAAATCCACACCGCCAACGTTACGTGCCACTTCTTTTATAATCTTCTTCTTTTTCTTTCAACAACTATTGTTTTATTAAAAAAATGAATTATAAAAGTAAGTCCGCTTTGATAAAGAAATAAATAATTCTCTATTAATTAAAGGATTAAATTATTTTCTTTTCTGTGACCCTTTCTGTAAGACTAGGTTGTTATTTCTTACAATGCTAAATATGTGATAAAGCGTTAAGCTAAAAAAATATAAAAATATATATAAATCTACGTATGTGTTTGGAATTCTAATTCTAATAGAAGAACAAATTGTAATTCCAAATTCTTATTAGAATTAGAATTTAAAGAAATTAGAATTTAGAATTTAAATAGAAAAAATGTTGTAGTGAAGTAAAAGCTTAAAGAAGCTTACAATTATTATCAATCAATCAACAAAACTGTTTTCAATCCCATATAAAAAGGTGCCTACAATTAATCAACACAATTGAAATTATTCTAGGATTATTAGTCATTAAAAAAGCTTCGGAAAAAAGTTTAAATATCTCGACATTTATCCTTATAGATACACAAGGGATGCGCTTTAAATTTAGATTTTAATTTTTTATGATAATACAATTTTAATAATTTGTAAATGATTAATATTGCTAGCTTCAGTTAGTTGCACATAGCAGGGTAGGCAGAGGTAGGTTGTCAGTTCGATTTCCACTTTTCCACTTAGGTTTTTATTTTGAAATGAAAATTTAAAAAAAAATGTCGGGGTTAGGCTCCGCACCTTAACGTGTATATATGAAAATTGGATATTACACAAATTATAAGTAATATTTTATTACATATATGTATGTATATTATATATATAATAATTTTCATCAGATCTTGTCCACACAGTGGCTATTGTAGTAATAGAAATTGGTTTCTTCTTTGAAAGAGTTAATCCCCATAGAAATCATATAGTAGGCTTCTTAGTGTTCCGTAGATGGTAATTAAAAAATAATCCTATAAAATATTACATGTAGATTATACAGACATGCCGTTCACATTAGGAATTCCTAAATCCTTTTTCCGCGCAAATTCTCGAGGCGGAATTCGACGAGCGAGAATATTTCTTTGCCTTGAGTAAGAATCGAACCTAGGACCGTCGCGTCACCTGCGCCGCGAGGGCCTCAAAACAATTAATTATATTAATATTATTTTCATTTCCCACCCTGTTACACAAAGCAGGGTGATGAGTTATGTCAACACGTAGTGGTCTTGGAAGTTAGATGGAACGGAGAGTTTTAACACTAAGTTTCTTCTTCTTAACCTGCTCTGTGGGAACAAGCGTGAAGCAGAGGTACACTCTAAATTATTAAATATGCAATAGTGTTTATTTATGAAATGAATTGTTTCACTAACAAAATATGTACGGAGCGTGCGAATGCATTAGGTTGGACTCTCCGAAAGGTCTGCCTGTTGCATAATATGTTAAATATATAAATATATATAGAAATATTATTTAAAATGTATATAACTATATTATATATAAGTTGTTTTTAATGTAATTTTTTGTCGACTCTACTTTTTATTCTTTACGCGTCTCCACTTTAATTAAATAAGGAAATTATTACTTTAAAAACAGTACGTTTTATTTTTAAGATTATTTTTTACATATTATACAATTAAAACACAATTTTAATTATAAATCTCAAATATTATAACAAAAAAAAACTGAAAATTTTCGAAAAAATAAAAATTAAGATATCTCAAAGGTTTTTGACCTATTAATAATATGAAAAATCAAATTGAAACTTACCTCATAAAATATTATATCATTCCTATCACTCCACTCAACACACTATGCTTACTGGTTGACAATCCACCGTGCTATGGTTCCGTGGGACGCCACGTTACGCTTATATACTGTTGTCCTTGTAGCGTCAGAAACGAACGAGTTTGTAGATTAATTTACATAACTATTATATGTTTAATTTTTATTTTTATACTATTTGTATTGAAACAGCAAATAGATAAATTTTGTTGGAAAATTTTGTTAGCAATAAAATTAGTAAATAATTATAAGAAAAAAGATAAATAAATAACAGATTATATATAATTTTCTTTTCTATCTATTAATAATATAAATATTTATATATAATGTGCCTTAAAAAAGAATCATGTTTTTCAGTGAAATATATAGAAATGATTTTACACTAATGATGCTTTAATTTTCATTTTCAAAGAAAATTTCTTTATGAGTGAGATCAAATCCAGGTACCGACTATTACCGCGTATATATTCAACTATTATAACATCACGCACATGACAGAGTAGGCAAAGGGAACCTGTGAACCTAGGGTAAAGAGACTCCGTTCCTATTAAGGCACTTCCGTTCCCCACTTTCCGCCGACAGAACTCAACGCCGCACTTAGCCTCGATACCAAAGTGTGGAAGTGAAAATGTTAAATATTTTATTTCCTCGCGTGGGAATCGAGCCTACAACCTGTTGCGTTTACCTGTTGCCTTTACACTTGGTCTCAATCGTTGTACGTATGAATTTTTAAACTACAGCACCATATTTAATGCGATTTTTTTTGACAAAAGTTAATCATGAGGAAGAGTTTTTTAGCTTCATGCTGTATCCCGCACACAGCTGGGTAGGCCGAGGAAACCTATTGTTAAAACACTCAGTTCTTTATTTTCCTCCGAATTCTGGAGGCATTGCGTGTTGAGTGGCGGAACTCAACTACATATTATAATAATGAAAATCAAAGGTTTTACCGCGGCGTCGTCGTTACAAATATGTCACATTTCTCTGCGTCTACCCATGTAAACAGGAAATAACAAAATATCTAACTAAATTCTAGAACACCAGCGGGCGAAGCCGCGAACCGAACTGTAGGATGAGAAATACAATATTTCAGATATTTTTCCAACTGACCCTCCTGATCTCTCTCTTTGTACATTTAAATTGTAATTTACGCAGCTGGTTTTGGTCTTAGAAGGCTCATTGGCGTGCCAATTTTGATGACAACACAATTAAAAAAAATAAACAGTCACATTTTAGTATAAACAATGTAGAATTGATTTTTCTCTTTCTTTTATATAAGTTTTTGAGGTCGTTGAGAGTTATAAATAGTAAATGTGTAGCTGAAAACGACGATTGTGGCTTCGAATTCCAATTGAGACAATATTTGTTAGCTTTATAATATATCCCTAGCGTGTGGTCGCCAGAGAGAACGGAGAGCCCAAAGCCACGGTCCTTGCGTACCTCTTCCACCTCGTTCACTTTTATCAAACTTCATATATCTTTCCGGGGCGTCCTCTTGCTAATTAGGTGACCTTCCTCCAGTATCATGGGCAGTGTGTTCCCGAAGGTGAAAGGTCAGTGTTTCTAAGTGTATTAATATTTATAGGAAACAGTTGTGTTTTCTGCTTTAGTTGAAAGGTGTTACTGTGGAGTATTGTGTAGCGCACAATGTCTACGATAACGAATATCAATTCATTGAAAAACTGAAAACGAGAGCGCCAGAATAAATCCTCGAGGGTAGAGGCACAAAGTGTGACTGTAAACGCACTGGTTGTGGATTCGATTCCCACTCGAGAAAATGAAGCATTAAAACATTTTCATTTTCTTGCTCGGGTGACGATGCAAAGCGCGGCGTTAAGTTCCGCTACTGAAGACGCAGTGCCTTTAGAATTCGGTGGAAAACGGAGTGGCGTGTTGTGCCCCTACGCTATGACGGCCTCTAAAGTAAATCTTTTTAATTTAAATTAATATGTTAATTATAAGTTTGAAAACAAAATAAAGAAAATAAATGTAGACGTAGACCTTCGTAGCAAAGTTGGAAGGTATCTTACGTTATAAGTAATGTTTATGTAATTGTAATATTTATGTATATTTCTAATCGAGTCATTTTTATTTGCTTCATGCTGCATCCCATACAACAGGCTAGACAGAAGGAACCTGGGAACCTAGTGTTGGGACACTCCGTTCCCAGGACTATGCTTCCGTTCTCTACTTTCTATCGAATTCTGGCGGCCATTGCGTGTTGAGTGGTGGAACTTATCGCAGCGCTTTCCCTCAACACTAGAGCGAAGAAAATTAAAATATTAAACATTTAATTTCCTCGAGTGAGAATCGAATCCACAATCAGTCGATTGGCCTCTTTTTTATAGTATGAATTAAAAGTTTCTCACCAAAGTAAACGTATTAAAACAAAATGCACCTCGCTGTGTAACCTGTTGAATTGCAAAGGTTGTGGTCTCCGGTGAAACATTTCCACCTCCACCTGTTCCATATTCATCAGAACTCCATTCACGGGCTAGTGCTGTTCTCGGTTTCTTATAGTGTTTTGAGCTTATAAAAATAAATCAATTGTATATTGAGTGAATGGGTTCTAGTTTATTTTAATGGGTTTTTAGTTTTTTTTATTTTTATTATCGTTTTTGAATTTGAAATTGGATTTCTTATGAGAAACGTTATTTGGTTTTTAATTTTTTTTTATTTGTGATAGTGATCTCCATTTGTGCTTGTATTTTACATTAATTATTACATTACATACATTTGAAGATCGTTTCAAATTGAAAAAAAATCTGTTTGATAGTTCATCTATCAGGGTAGGCAGATATGGCCTAGTGTTAAGACACTCCGCTTTACTTTCTGCCCAATTCTACGTACACTGCGCTTTAAGACTGTACAGGCTATATTATATTACATTAAGTGCCAACAGAATTACTATTTATTGCTATTTAACCACGGAAAAATCTCAGGTAAATGCGATTTATACTTTTTTGCCAAGGGGCGCGGGTTCAAATCCCGCTACGATAACATTTTTATACACTTCTAAAAGAGCTTTTTCGTTTTTAGGTATGGAATAACACATTAAAAATGTTAAAAGGAAATACGACTTATGTATATCGTCCTCTCAAATTACTGTCTTTTCGTAGAAATCGCATCACAAAAGTTTACTCGTAGCTTGAGGGTTGTAAGTGCATATGAATGAAATACGACCCTGATTATGTAAAGATTCAAATCGTTAGTAACAAAACGAAGCAAGGTTTTTTTTTAAAAAGTCATATTACTTAAATGAACCAAGCGGGAAACGAACCCACACACATTACAGTCAGAAGACGATCTCGATGGTTTTAATTCAAGCTATAATTGGAAAAGACGATTAGATATTCATCTAATGGCAGGCGTGACGTTTGTTTATAATAAATGTACAATGTATTTGTGCATTCATGACTTTGTCCAAATCGTGTTTATATTAACTACGCCATACTCAATAGTTTAATAGTCTAAGTTACAGACAGTCGCGTCGTGGTGTTTGACTGTAGAAACGACGGCAGTGGATTCGATTACCATTCGAGGTCTTCTTCTTCTTCCTGGCATTAATCCCGGCTATTGCCAAGGTCTGCCTTACTACTCAGCCTACTCCACTTTCTCCACTTTGCACTGGTGGTTAGACTATTGGCTCTCATGTCCTGCATCACGACATCCAACCAACGTTTCCTTAAGCGTCCGGGAGGTCTCACTCCAGGAACGGATATAGGTATAGATTTCAACTTAGGATCATTATATCCTTCACCTTTTATCCCGCATATAGCAAGGCAGGCAGAAAGATTTTAGTGTCAAATAGAGTGTCTTGATAAATTCCCTTATTCCAAAATTAAAGTCCTTGATTTTATATAGGTTGTTCAACTTTAAAATATATATTTTTAAATAGCCTGACCGCAAAATTTATTAATCGATTATCCGTGAAACAAGGTAAACACAGGGAACCTAGTGTTAAAGCACTCCATTCCCCTCTTTCCACCGAATTTTAGAGGCATTGCGCGCTTCGCATCCCTATTAAATATTTCATTTCATTCGTTACATGGGAATCGAACCCACAACCATGTTTACAATTACACGCTTGTGGCTCTGCGCCACGACTGGCCTAATAAATGTTCTCGTAAGTAGGTACTAAAGTACTAGTAATTATGTTAACAAAAGTATAAATGCCAGCTTACGGCATTTTTTCCTTTCTTAAATTAAATTTTCGCCCTCAAGTGTAGAACTTACTCGTTCTTCATTGACTTTAGAATTTCTTTGTAAGTTGTGGCTTTCAATTCCTAATTTGTTAAACTTTTATTTTTCCCAAATGCAACGCAAAATTCGACGAAAAGTGGGAACCTAAGTGCATTAACTAATTGGGTTCCTGGTTCCTGCCTACCCTGCTATGCCGTAAAAACCGTGCAGCTATTTTTTTAATTAGTTGTGTATAAACCTCCATATATAAAAAAAATCCCATATACAGAAGAATAGGCAGAGAGAACCTAGTGTCAACTTGTCGAGTGGAATTTCCATAGGGAAATGGGAACATTAATAATTTATAATAAATTTAACATATCATTAAAGACCTATATATTTGTGAGACCACGTTAACGTCATGAAATCAGTGGTTGCCATTTAAATAACAATAAGGTCAACAAATCGTGGCCGCTCTGAAGCTAGAGTTTCTAAACTTTTAAGATTTTTTCGCTCGGGAAGAAAATAATCATAAATAAGAAGAATCCTAAAATTAAATCTGCGCCGCCAGCTAAATTTAGGGCATCCATGACTCGTTGAACTTACTATACGTTACTTTTGAGTTAATAAAATAGTAAACTAATGATTAATACGTTTACATTTAAAAAATTAACAATCCCCAAATGGGAATCGAAGTCACTACTATTAAAAGCATCTTATAACAACGTTATGTAGGATTTGATTAATATTTTTGTTCACAGAATCATATTGTTTCGAGATAAAATCCCCGGGCATTGAAAACATTTATTTACCAACAAATCTTTGTATTGAGATATTTTCGAATACCTTGCATAATAAGATTTTGATAGTGAGTTTTGAGTGAGTATTTTTGAGGCTGCTCTCGTGGTGCACCGGAGCAGCATCTGACTGTGAACGCGGTGGTTGTGCATTCGAATTATTTTCATGTCCTCGTTCTCTTGTAGACGAAACGAAACAATTGAAATTGGACAAAGATTGTGGAATGGAGTGTATTAGGTTCCCTTTGCCCACCTTGCTATATCCAATATATAGCGAAAAATATATATGTTTAATTTAAAGTTATGGTAAAAGAAAATTTTATACCAGTAACTATAAAAGTAACTAATTATAATATTTGGCACTGAGAAAATTGAGATCACGTAGATTATTTTCAATAAACAGAAAAAAGATTTTAAATTATCTCTCTTGTGGCGGCTTTGAAAACTTAGCTCGCTAGAATCTCTCTTTGGACCATAGTTTATAATTTCGAGGCGGAGGGTTACAGAATCGGAACTTAACGCTGCGTTGAACCACGCATACGAATATTTGTCATTAATAAAAAATCTAAATTTACCTTAGTCAAAATTATTGTAGATATTTTATACATTCCTATAAATGATAAAATTTTTGTTTCTACATGACTCGGCCATTTATAGTAAAGTAAAGAAAAATATTTAAATAACGCTAACACTGTAAAAAAATACTACCAAACAAAAACTTTTACGTCTATAGTAAAAGTATTTTTTGCCATTTCCCAATTGATTTAAATGAGAAAACTCGCTAAAAGCCATCGAGAGCTAATTCGATAAGCGCTACAGTTTTGACGCACCTGCGTCGGCCTGATGGAATGAAAACATGCGTCGAGATCAACTGCGTGGGTTATACCAAGTAATATTACTAGTATATAATAGTTATTTGGCTTAGTAACTGGTTTATTAACCCTTTTAGTTGATATTTTATTAATGAAAGTTAAATTTAAAATATTAGGGTAATTTCTCTTTAACGTAAAAAATCATTGATCTATAGATCTACTCGTAAACCAAATTTTCTAAGATCTTCACATTTTTAATTAATACAGTATAACATAGATTATCATAGTTTGCGGTCGTGATGCAGAGGCAAAAGTGTGTGATTGTAAACGTGACTGGTTATGGGTTCGATCCCCACTCGGGGAAATGAAATATTTATTTAAATTTATATTTTAATTTCTTCGTACTGTACTTCGTACGTACTTCGAGGCAAGCACGGTGTTGAGTTCCTCCACTCAAAATCCAATGTCTTTACAATTCGGTAGAAAAATGGAAACGGAGTGTCTTAACACTAGGTTCCCTTTGTCTACTCTGTTGTACGCGGGATATAGCGCGACGCTAAAAAATTAAACCGTGCGTTATCGATAAATTTAGCATATTTTGAATGCGAATTTAAATCTCTAGGGATAGAGTTTACCGAATTCGAAAATTCAGCTGCAAACATTAATACTCTGTCCAAATAAGAGTTACAATTCGATGACTCTACTATTCAGAAATGCTACATTTTGAAGCTAATAGCTAAACAAGGACTTTAAACTTTTGATTTTCGATTTTAAATTGGAAAAGAAAGAAAGTTAAAATGTAGAAAAGTAGCACTTCAGTTCTTTTATTATAGATTAATAATGACTTTACATCTTATTAACAACTAGTGGACCCGGACGCGGCTACGCCTGCTTGAACTATAAGAATATTTATTAAATATTATATAATATATTTATTTTATAAGGATGAATATCAAAATATAAATTCATTTTGGGTGACGTTTTCTTAAAACAACAAATAAACTTTGCAAACCGGTGCTTAGCAACGACGATTGTTATTAACATGGCAGAATAAATTGCATGTCAAATTAGAAAGTATTTTNAAGCCTCAACTAATCTGTCAACATGGATCTTATGAACTGGTGGTCCATTCATGATATGATGATGTATTGTAATAGGAAGACATGACTTTAGAAAAGATTTTTTGATCTTTATGGTTTTTTTTATTATTTTAATATCGCCCACAATATCTGTGAAATAGGAATGAAACAGAGAATAGAGTGTTTGACCTTTTGGAACATGGAAATATTTTAATTTATACCTAGTATAAGAAATCAAGAGATCTCTTGATTTCTTCTTTTTGGACTGTAAACGAAACATACAGACAAAAATAAAATACTCGTACTTGATATTTTCCTGTTCTCACTCTGGTAACAATGCAAAGCGCATTGAGTTGCACCACTCCGCACGTAGTGTCTAGTCAGTGTCTTGTCAGTAGATTCTCTCCGTTGACCTTGTAAAAATTAATCTTTTGTATTCGATTTTATTCAGGAAAAGTTCACAATTTCCATCCAATCATAGAAGCACATACATACAAACATACATACATGTATATACACTCACACAGTACAATAGTAATATTTAGCTTTTAAATATTTATTAGGAAACTAGCAGCGGTGCGATCTTTGCACTTGCAACTGGAAAAATAATGGTATAAAACTACCATTCTAGAGTTCATACATTAAACATTGTTTTGTATTGAGAGCTTACGTCGAATGGAACGTGTTGTTTGTGAAATAGCCAGCTATTTTAATTTCGAATAGGTATAAGCAGCTAATTAGATATGTTACTTAATTATTTTTCTTTTCTATTTTTTTTTCTTTTAGCATCAGCCTGTATACCGCGTAGGGTAGGCAGAGGGAACCTTGTGTTAAGACACTCTGTAGATACTTTCTGTCCTTGTATACAGGTGACGCTAAAAGAAAAAAAAAGGAAATATTAATATGCCCTAATATGCGAAAAAAGCGTGAAGCTACTTTTTATTTTTTTCTTACATAAATCAAGTGGAAATCTAAGAGATATAATACAAAATGCAAAAATCTACGTAAGCAAAGTTGCAGGAATCTACTAGTAGCTTAATAAATAGTTTATGATATATCCTACTAAATCTAAACATACATGCAAAATCTCTTCACCCCTCATTACGTTTCCGGTCGAACCATTAAACGCGCGCCATTGACCAACAAGACTACTACACACACTATATAGGGTGTTTTATTTAATTTTCATGCTAATTTTATATGTATATTTGTTACAGTTTCGACGCCATCTAATATACAGCTATGGTGAGTTGGAATTTACGTAGTGTAGGTGGTTATTGATGTGACCTTTGGTGAACTCTAGTTATTATAATTTGTGTTACTAGCTTTTATCTGCGGCTTCGCCCGCTTGGTTTACATGATAAAGGAAATAATTAAGAGTTATTTATATGACACATTGTAAGTGCAAGGTACCCTCACTGTACCTAAGGTAACCTCAGGTACCCTTAGGTACAGTAGGGTTATATTAAAACAATTAACGATATATTTATAGCTACTATAGCATTTTTTGATAAATGGACTATTCAATAAGAAAATATATTTTCAATTCAAACCTGTAGTTGACCCCAGTCGGGAAGCTTGTGGGTTCCATTGCCACTCAAGGAAATGGAATATTTTCATTTTCGCTCTCGCCTTGTGTTCCACTACTCAATACACAATGATGGAAGCACGGAAAGTGGAGAGTGGAGTGTCCTGATATGAAGCTCCCTCCGCGTACCCTGCTGTGTACAGCGTGAAGCTGAAAGAAAAAAGAACAAGCAGTTGCGTGCGTTCGACTCTTCAATTTTGTTATATTAGATACTAGCTACTCTTATTTCTAGATACCTTTAGTTTAAGTAAATGTTCTAAGTATATCGGTATACAAGTAAGTAAAAGTAAAAAAATAAAACTTTTTTCCGTAGAAATTCAAATTTTGCTCAGACGGTGACTGTCCATTATGGGCTTTAGCTGCACTCCACGCCTTGGGTAGCCTCCCGGCGCCAGTCTTCAGGAATTTACTGCATCATGTTGTAGAAGAACAGCCTGTGAGTATAAAATAACAATAACTTACATCGAGATATATATTACAATTACTAAACAACTTTTTAAACTTGAGGCCAGTCGTGGCGCATGGACAGAAGCTGGTGTGTTGAAATATTCAATATTTTTATTTCCTCGTCCTGGTTTTGATATAAAGCGTGGCGTTGTGTTCCGCCATTCAACACTCAATGCCTATAGATTTCAGTGGGGAGCGGAGTGTCTTACTTCTAGGCTCCCTCTGTCACGGGATACAACGGAAAGCCGATTTATTTTCAATGTATCGAACCATTTCTTATTTTTATATCTTTCTTATTTTTATTTAGTGTCATGCTTTGTCTTGCATGTAGCAGGATAGGGTGAGGGCACTTGGTGATAAAGATATTTCATATTACGATTTTTAAATCTATAAATACCTATCTACCTTCTATAAAAGTTAAATTATTTATATAAATTTTAAACAAATAGCTTAGCATAAAGTCAAGTTGTACCCAAAATAAGTTTTACACAATATTAATTCTATATTGTTCCAAAAGAATTTATTTTCGCTGAAAATTTCCAGGAGAATACTCTCAATAGTAAAGTTTATGAGATGTTGAAAATGATCTCGATTGGTTTCGTTTCAATGCACTTAAAGAAATAAATTCATTAAATTCTAATTAGATATCTGTCGTCGGCAGGGGAAAATAATTGGGAAGTATTTAATAGTAGAGCCTATCTATGTTAATTCATATAAAATCAAATCAAATCAGTTTCACGCTGTATCCCGCACACAGCAGGGTAAGCAGAGGGAAACTAGTGTTACGACACTCCGTTCCCCATTTCCTGCCGAATTCTGGTGCCATTGCGTGTTGACTGGCAGAACCCAACGCCGCGACACCAGAGCGAAGAAATGGAAATATAAACGTAAATAAGTATTTCACTTCCTCGAGTGGGATAGCGTTACAGTCATAGCGCTGCGTTGAGGTCCGGTGTTCAATATACCTACCATGTCTCGAATTCTGGTGAAAACTAGAGATCGGAGAGTTGATACTATATTGTCCCGTCGTACTCTGATAGTATGAGATAAAGTATGAAAATTTAATTTTTACATAGATATTCTTGTATTTTAAGCAATGTTTTACAATATGTTTTTTTTGGTAAATACTCGGAGTGCTGTATATTTCATGATATTAGTTATTTGGTTTTGGTGTTGTCTTATTCGTCTGAAGAGAATCACATTTATAACCTTTTAGCTGGTCTTTGACTGTAATGTCATAAATGAATAAGTTTACTTCTGTCGCGTTCGGCTTGGGCATACATATACTCGTATCTAAGTGTCTCTAACATCATAAACGATGAAGTTGAAACTATGTCTGTGAACTTAGCAGAGCATTGTCCAGCAGATCAAAAAAAAAATGGAGTTCTCTTCGCATGCACCTGAGTTCTATAGTTCCTGATAGGTTTTATAAAAAGTTCTGTCGTTTTTACCCCTGAAAAAGTTATGTAAAAAAATGATCTACTAACTTCTTTAAATTTAGTACTTTTACATATGAAGAGTTAAATTTGTCATTTTTCTACATTTCATATGTTCAACTATGCTCTGCTGGCAGTTATTTCAGAGTTCTAGTTTTTTTTCAGGTTAAATATCGTAGAACTACCTGTATTCTATTGTAAAATAAAGAGTTCTTGCTTCTGAGAATGATATTAATATTTTTAAGAAATATTTTTGTCGCAACAAGTTAATTTGATATTTTTCAACAAATCGAATTTTCAACTATGCTCTGCTGGCATTTTTACAGGAGTTC
>JAKRZM010000248.1:403372-422448 GCA_036379175.1 Heliconius cydno galanthus
TAATAGCGAAAAGCCTCGACCAACACCTTAAGAGGCTATCGCTTAGCTGTTGGATCAAGAACCGGATACAGAAGGCAGTATTACTTGAGACGGCACGTATTGTGCGGAGGTTCCTCTCTCTGGAGCCCTAGCCACCGATGGCTTGGACCCTTGTCCCGCCCTCGGAAGAGTGGTTTTTTTATATTTTTAAATGTATCTTTTTTTTTATAATAATTTATATTTAAAAATGTAAAAATAATTCGCTAATTTAATAAAAGTATATGCTGTATCCATATTGAGTCTTCGCAAAATATATTTTATAAATAATAATATTTAGATAAATAAAATATTTCAAACGCTGGCAACCCCTGTTTGCGGCGGGAATTTTTTTAATTAAGAAAACTCGTAAATGCAGGATTCAACGGCCGGATCTCAGGGTATAACGTTCAATCTTCTTATTTATATTAATCTACATATTATTATTATTATATGTTAACTAAAATAATAAAATTTTTTTTGTCTTTTATCTATATATCTATACACATCCAATAGTTAAATCAATCCAATAATTTAATTTAATATAATAAAATAATTTAATGAGCACAAAACTATTTTATTAATGAAATATACCTATATGAAAATTATTAATTCCAAAGTAACTAAAATCGATTCTCGATTTCTCGAACATAACATGTTACTATACTAAATAATTTAATTAAATTTAGATAAGGGCAGCACTGTGTTACTTCCGAGAGATTCGAATTTCGAAAGTAACACAGTGCTGTGCTGCAATCTTTATTCCGAAATTCGAGAAAAACATAACTAAAACTTTTGTAACTTTAAAACTAACTATATTATTTTTATCATAATATACGTGACACTGGCTGATTATTTTGAGATCGTCTGTCATCGCAAAAACAGACCATTCATTAAAAATAATAATTCGGATCGCCATAATTAAAGAACAACAACAACAAAATAATAATAATAAAACACAACATTGAGGGTGTAGTGTGAGTGAGTGTATTATTTTTACAGAAATAATTCCTCCAATAGGTCAATACATTAATTTAAATACATGTATGTCTCTAATATACGTAATAAAAAAAATAACCTATTGGTTTAATAACAAACAAACACTTAACCTTTGATTTTTTCAGTCTTGTAATAAAAATGCATATAATATGTACAATATGCAGTGACTTGGTGAATCCGGCGGAGAATATACATGTGACACAATGTGGACATATATTTCATTATCAATGCTTATCACAATGGATTTCCAGGTATAAGGATTTTGTTTGATAAATTAATTCCTAATTAAGTAACAAATGCAGTTAGATATCAATTAGAGCTTTAAAAATATTAATTTCTTAACAATGTATATATTTAATAACTTGAATACTGTTTGATCAAATTCTTTGTTTCTTATTAAATCATATTAATAGAATTTTTGTATTTAAATTAAAATAAGTCGAAACTCATGATTTTTTATATATTTTTTTTACTAAAGGCAAAGTTTAATTAAAACAAAACTTAATCAACTACCCTGCAATGCTCACCTTCACATCTGCACGGTGAATCTACAGAATTCTAATTACTTTATTCTCTTCTTTATTTTTCACAATAACTAATGCAGATCGAAGTCCTGCCCACAATGTCGTAATAAAGTGACAAATAAGGGTACATATCGGTTATACCCCACTGTATCAAATGAGATGACTGCTGATGATGCTGCCACATTACAAACCAGATTGGACGATGCTCATTTACAACTAAGACAACAAAAAACTGAATTTAAGGAAAAAGAAGAAAAATTAATGGTTATTGAGAAAGATTTAAAGAAAAATGGGTATGTATGCTTTGTGTTATGATTTTGTGAGTGAAAATTCTAAAAACTGAGGCTGTTGTGACACTGTGAGACATGGGAGTTTGCAAACATGATGATTTTAGGTTCTATACTCACTCAGAGGAATAAATAATTTTCATTTACTTTTGCTGGACCTAGAATACTATTCAGTACCTCCACTTAACACACAATGTCTCAAAAATTGGGTAATGAGAGGAATGAAATATCTTAACACTAGGTTTGATGTACCTATCATGCTAAATGCAGAATGTGTGAAGTTAAAAAACCCCAAATGGATTTCTGGACAAGACAAAGTCTGCTGGGCTTAGTAGTAGATCATAATATTATAGTTTATTAAAATTTACTTTTTATATATGAGAAATTTAATTATTGAAAGGAACAGAACCCAAAATGAATTTTAAAATTTGTTTGTGTAAGCAATCTCAGAAATTAATTAATTAATATAAGTGCAGTTTCCCTATTATATTTTGGTAAATTTCATAAACAAAGCAGATATTTCACTTTACTGTACCGCTAGCATAATATTTGTAATTTTCTTGTCTTTTTTTGCAGAGCCCTTTTAAAAGCAACAGAAAAAAAATTAGAAAGTAAAGAATCAGCTGTATCAGCATTAAAAGACCAATTGGAATATCTGAAAGTTCAAAATAGAGAGACGCAGAAATTAAAAGAGGAGAATGACATTTTAAAAAATAAAATGAAAACATTGACTGGGTATGTTTTTTTATAGTGTATCTATATTGAATATAGAGGCCGACAACGTACATGTAGCTACTCTGGTGATCCGCAATCTTGTTTCCCTTAACTTTTTCAAAAAAAAAAAACTGCAAATATGTCTTATTTCTTTATAATATTTCTAATTATTGTAGTTTTTGATATTTTTTTGAAAACATTGTCTCACAACACTCTCTTTGCTAATTGAAAGACATTGCATATTTACTAGTGGAATTGACACTGAGTTTGACTTACCAGAACTAGAAAATAGAAATTATTTAAATGAGAAATAAATGAAATAAGCATTCATTTATTACTTATGCTTAATTGTACATTCACTATTCTATCAAATTTTTTTTAAGTAGCTTCACATTGTGTCCCGCACACAGCGGGCAGGCAGAGGGAACTTTGAAACTTAGTGTTAAGACTCTACTCGCATTTAAACACTCCATCCCCGACAAAAATGAACTCCGAGATTAGCGCGCTTATCCAAACAAACTATTCCAGCTTAATAAGACTATAATAGATTTTAGGTGTATAATTTTTTTCTTTTTAGTTTGGAAAAAGTTCTAAACGCAACAAGTGATGAAGTGGAACAATTACTTGAATGTTATAAAGATGTTAAAACTGTTGCTACATTTGCTACAGCTTTGAAAAGGTAATTCAGGTATAAAAAAAATATAAATTAAATCAGCTTCATGCCACTCAACATGCAATGTCATCAGCTTCATGCATCAGCTGCATGACATTGCATGTTGAGTGGCGGAACTCATCGCTACCCTTTGCCACCCAGAGTAAAGAAATGGAAATATACATTTTAAATAACTATTTCATTTCCTCGAGTGGGTATCAAACCCACTACCAGTCGGTTTACAGTCACACTTCGTGTCCCTGCGCCACGACTGGCCTCATCTCTATTGACATGAGGCCTCATCTTTTTGACAAATCAAATGAAGGTATTTCTTACAAATAGTAAAAATGAATATTATTTCCTAAAAATAAATATTATTTATGTTTCAGAGCATTATGTGAATGTGAAAGCAAAAAGAATCAAATACGAGATGAAATACAGATTCTTAAACAACAACTTGCCGCGGAAAAAATTGAAAATGCCAGATTGGAAGGTAAAATAATGTAAGTTCTTTTTTTATTTCAACTTCACACTGTATCCCATTGACTTTGTATAATATAAATAAAATGTTTTGGTTTAAAAGGCTCTAGCCTAATAAGCATGGGAAAGCTGCACTGTGTCTTAATTAATTATTTTTAATATAATTGTATTGCTTTTATCGGAAATAGCAACACACCATATTTTTGTGTCTAACCCTTACAGTAAGGGAGATATGGGGGTAACAACCCTTAACGGTAAAGCTTATTTTCTCGGTATCTATTAAAGATATCATCATGAAATGAAAATGATTATCTATAAGTTTATTATTATATATTTTTTTCTGAATTTTTAGAACATTATAAATTGTAAAAATTATATATTTATTTTATGAGAGCGCTTTTATATTCCACCCCGCGAATTGACCCACTAAAATTATATTTATTATGCACATATTAGTTAGCTATCTATGCTATAAGTTACAAAAAATAGAAGTAGTGGAACATGTTTCAAAATAAAAAAAAACCACCATACACCATACGTCATAAGTACGTGCACTCATAAAACAAACTTACATAGAAATCTATTAACATAATAATATATATACTGGACGATAAAAGCCGAGACCAATAGTGTGATTATAAACACGACAGGTTCGATTCCCACTCTGGGAAATATTTAATATTTTAATTTCTTCGATTTGGGGTCGAGGCAAAAGCGCGGCACTCAACACGTAATACTTGAAGGTATTGGAATTAGGCGGAAAGTGACAAGTGGAAGTTTCATTTCATCACCAAGGAAATTTAATGAAGATAATCTTCGGCATGTAATTTGGACGTATACTTTTCGAGAAAATGTAAAATTAAAACAATTCAACGCTCTGTTTATGGCTGCCAGCCATGACGTCATATCATACAGTAGTTCATATACATTCATATTAAAAATAATTCATTGGAAGCCAGGGCAGCTTTCCCATGCTTATTGGGCTAGACTCTTTATTATATTTAGCTTATTATAAATTACTTTCTTACTATTTTTTTTTATGATTGGATCATAATTTGTTTGTACTAACTAAAATGTTTTTTTACAGTAAATTTCAAGTATATATATCACAAAAAGAAAATGAAAACAAGAATTCTGAAGGAAAAAGGAAATCATTAAATGATGACTCCTGGCAAGCCGTCAAGAAACCAAAGACTAATAATAATGATGATTCAAGCAATACTGAACAAAAAAATAATGATAATAATATTAGTATTGTAAGTTTATTTTTTATATCTTTTTTAAAAACTACACTTTACATTTATAAAATGTTACAATACTATGTCAGAAAAGATTCTTTTTGTTTCCTAAAATATTTTTTAAATGATATAATTTAAATATACTTATATAGGAACTACTATATTGAAGAAAACATATATATTTGTAACTTCACACTGTGTCTCGCATATACTGCGGCTGGGTAGACAGAGAAACCTAATCCACTCCATGATCCATACAATGTTTAATTTTTGAAACATAACGTGTTTAGTAACGGAATTCAACGCCGCGCTCTGTTGTTTTTTTAGCAGATCGGTAATGTAAAAATAATTCATAAATCATTCCTATTAGTACTACTAATACTGCATAGTAAATGTGTGAGATATTGCATCTCGTGGAAATTTTATAATTTTTTTTTTATTTATTTATTACATAGAAAATAACAGCATATTCTTAATTACATACAAAAAAAAATTTTATACAAAGAAAATAAAGCCAATTACAGTCAGATTAAAATTGGTTTTTACAGTCTATCACATGGACATTATAGAAGGACAAGTTTCAAAATACAACGGGAGTCGATGTCCAAGTCTCATATATTGTAAATATTATAATCATTAAATGCGTAGTAATTTAAAGCATATTTATTTAAGCGATAGCATTATTATTTTTTTTACTATTTTATTATTGTGTAGATTGTATTTTGTGTTATTTTTAATTTTGAAGACCGAGGCCGTCGTGGAGTAGTTGTACGTAGTTGATTCCCACTCGAGGAGGTGAAATATTTATTTACGTTTACATTTCCATTTCTTGGCTCTGGTGTCGAGGCAAAACGCGGCGTTGAGTTCTGCCACTCAACACACAATGAATCCAGAATTCGGCAGAAAGTGTGGAACGGAGTGTCGCAACACTAGATTCCCTCTGTTACCCTGCAGTGTGGGGGATATAGTTTTTAATACTTTAAATATTTATTTTACGTAGATAATATTGATTGGATAATATAACTAGTTTTGTTTAGCTTTTCTTTTGTTAATATTTTTCTTTGGTTAGGTTTACTTATTATTGATTATTTTAATTAGTTAGTATTTTTTCTAAGAATAAGAATTTTCTAAAACTTATAATTCGGCTTTTTTTTATTATGTAGGCTTATATTTTCTTGCTAATCCTATTGAAAACTGGAAATAATTTCATGAATATATTTAATACATATACGCATAGTTCAAGCGGGCAAAGCCCGCTAGGTTTATATAAACATTAAAAACTAAATTTTCATGCAATTTACTAAATTAGTTTCTTCAAATAACTGTAACAATTACTTAAACATAATACAAATAGAAAATACTTTATATTATCACCGTTTTATTTATAAACCAATTGAAATAACATAAACATTAAACATCAAAGGAGGATTGTGAAAACAATAAAGTGAAAACTGTATTTAAATTGGTTAAGCAGTTTCTGAGTTTAACATGCATAAGCGCATAGACAAATCATTGTTTTGGGTATCATTAAATTGATAAACGTCCCCAATAATACATTTACAAACAGTGATTGGATTTAGTATATTGATTATTTATTCAAACAAATATATATAAGGAACAAGTCATTTCAAAAAATTCTTCACGTAATATTAGAGTAGAAAACAAGTAATCACTATAATTATTAGTTACTTTAATTAGTTTTTATCAGGATTCTTTTTTTGGTTTCACGCTGCAGCGATAGACAGAGGGATGCTAGTGTTAGAACATTCCGTCCTTAAAGCACCGTCCCAATATTGGTGACATGGCGTGTTGGTGAATGGCAGAAGTTTTGCCGCCGCTTTTGGTTTTGTTACGAGAGTGTGTAAGGAACGGTATCTTCCAACGTTAGGTTCCCTCTGCCTAACTTTATGTACGGGATACAGCGTGAAGCTAAAAAATTTTTTTTTCTATGCTTACAGACATCAATGGTGAATAGAATAGAGAATGCAGACTCTCCCTATTTGTGTCTCAAACAGAGTAGTTTAGCTCTAACCGCCTTGCAAAGACATCCTACTCATCCCTTGCCTGAAAAAAATCTTAAGGTAAGCTTGTTTTTTTTATATGTAAGAAGATTATGTAAAAAAATATTTCTGTAGGGCTACTGCAGGTTAGAAAGAGGAAACCTAGTGTGAAGACACTACATTTCTACGCACTGCCTAAGTTTCAACAGGTTGCGTGTTAAGTGGCGGAACTAAACGCTGAGCTTTGTCTTGTTACCAGGGTAAGAAAATGAAAATAACTCATATTCTCTAATAAAAATCGAACCTACAAAAGTTAAACATTATTTTCATTTCCCCGTTCTTTGTTTCCACTCAAATCACAATGTATCTTGCAAATGGGCGGTGCGTGGGTAACGTAGTATCTTGACACTAAGTTTTATCTGTCTACCCTTCTTTTTGCGGAATACATCGTGAAACGAAATGAATTGACTGTAAAGAAATACACAACATTTTTAAAAAACATTAATTACATAATTATATTTCAGCCATCGGAATACGCCCTACTTAAGTCAGCGAGAAACGCAATAAAGACAACCGACATATCAAAAACAAGTATTTTTCACAAAAAGGAACCGGTTAAAATACCATTATCTCAAGAAAACGATCCTAATATGTCTTTATTTAATATATCCTACGACGGTCTCGGGGGTCATTCCAAACATGATAATTTTCCTAAAAATAAAAATTTAGTACCCAAATTAAGTGCTAAGCATAAATTGAAAAGACCTAACCCTGTTGGAACACAGGATATTAGTAAAATGCTGAGTAAAATTAAAGATAGTTGTGATTTTTAAATCGAAATATATCGTTTTTTAATATCCATAAAAAGTAACATTTAGTCGAATTTTCATTTAAGATACATATCAAAATTAAATTAACTATCTTTTAAATTTGGAAATAATTTCATAATATTGTTAATTATACAATTTGATCGTTGTCAATTAAACATTCTCTATATTTCTTTGGCTTAATTAGACTATTCACTAGTTAAGACTAAATAGGCTCTAGACATAAATTGAAAAGACCTAAATAAAGTTAATATTTCAGATTATATGTAAATATAGGCATGGAAAATACTTGATTTGTATTGTAATGTTATTTTGTAAGCTAGTGGATGAAAAATAAATAAATATATTACATATTTTAGGAAACCTATAATTTGATGTTTAATTTGTGAAGATTACTATGAATAATAATAAGAAGCATTAATACAAAGAAATAAATCTCTCTTTCTCACAAATTTTATAATTTGAAACAAATTATATTATTAATTAATCATTTTCCGTTTTTAGACCTATTAAAATGAAAAAGTTGTGGCACAGTCGCATTCGGTTCCCACTTGGCGGAATGTATTAATTTCATTACTTCGCTCTGGTAACAGTCAGAACGCAGCGTTATGTTCCGCATTTCAAACGCAATATCTCGAAAATGCTGGGAACGGTTTGCCCTGCCTATCCTGGTGTATGAGGGATATAGGGTGAAGCAAATATAATTTATTAATGATATTGTAGATTAATTGTTTTCAAATACTAATTTGCTAGCTTATTGTAGTATAGCAGCATTTGATAGTTAATTAATTATTCAAAACTTGAAAGACTGATTTTATATTTCTAATTACTATGTTTTTTATAAGTAGTTTTAAGTAATTTTAAATTTTGTCTATTTTTATTTAACTGAAATTTCTTAATCTTTAATTTGTTTTTCCCACCATCACTTCATTTTACTGCAGTGCAGATAATTGTTATTGAATAAGTTGATTATTACTTATTAATTAAATTAGATTAAATTTAATTAGGAGGTCAGTTGTGACGCAGAGGTTGTATCCCTGTTAACGCGAACGGTTCTGATCGACGTGGTTTGATACCCACTGTAGGAAATGAAATTGAAATTTTTATTTCCATTTCTTCGCTTGAGTCGAGGCAATTTGATTTGTATATATCTTTATTTTTAATTTATTTTTTAATGTTCTTTTCAACTGTAAAATAATAAGAGAAGTTAATTGTCTTTAATAAAGCAGCTATATATATATATGTTAAGAGAAATACAAATCAATTTTTACCGACCGACACCAGAGCGAAGAAATGGAAATATAAACGTAAATAAATATTTCACTTCCTCGAGTGAGGATCGAACCCACAACCGTCGCGTTACAGTCACACCCTTGTGCCGCTGCGCCATGACGGCCTCTAATTTCTTAATTGTGTTTAATAAATGTTTATAAAAACTATTTTGCCTTTTTTTTCTCCTTAACTATTTATTAATTCTAAAGTAGATAGTTGCAGACTCCCTAAATATACAAGAGAATATTATTAAAAAAAATCACGGAAATAATTCACCAGATATCCAATATGAGGGTTGAATTACTTCTAGCTTTTGTCGTAATACTTTGTATATGTCGGTATATATATACTGCAAGTATCAATCGATAGGTAATATATTTCTATACACTACCTGCCGATCATACCAATATTAGGCGCGTCAATTTCTTTTTCGTTTTACCCTACAATTAATTTATTTTCGATCACATAAAAGGCGACACGGACATTTTATAGGCAGTTAAGGAGCCCCTAAAGCCTACACCTGTGGTGGCGAGTCCCAGGCGCTGCTCCGAGCTTTATATCATTTAAAGTGAGTAGACATTATTACTTAAACCTACCATCTACTTCTAACTACCCCCTTATTAATTATTCATCATTCTATATTTTATTTTGTATTTATATATTCCTTGCTTTGTGTATGACAAAATATATTTTAAATTAAAAATATATCAAAATATATTTTACATTAAAATATATCAAATGGTTATCATTAACAGCATTTATTATATTTGGTTATATTTTTTTAATAAAAGACAAAGAGTGAAAAAGTGTATGGCATTATTATTTATTACATTTTTGTAATCGATGACAAATATCGATTTTGACTCGATACTTTGACATTTTCATTGACATTTCGTTACAACTGCCCGAGGCAAATGTCGCCCGCGTTTCTGGATTATTTATAAAACATTCAAATCTATAAATAAACATTAGTGAAATTTATAACAACACACTTTCGCTATTACAGAGGCGTTTAAGGTGTTTTCTTAAAACTAATACGCAGCGTCAATGCGTCTTAAATTTACAATGTTTACAAAAAATGAGACATTTATTTGTGTTTTCGTATTAAAATTAATGACTTATTTGTAAACGGAACATTGTGGCTCGAAGTAGTGGCTGAAATTAAAGCAGCACAAATATTAATATTAATAATAAATAGTACTTGTTTTTCAAAGTGATTAGTCTTTTTATCGAAGCGCTAATTTTACTTAATTAGATCCATATTGTGATAACGATCTCGTGTGTTTTGGTGTTTTAAACTTATTTTTTAAGGGTGTATAAGCGAAAATGCCTGGTAAAATTAAAGTGAAAGTGTTGGCCGGTAGAAATTTGCCGGTCATGGACCGGGCGAGTGACACAACTGATGCTTTTGTTGAAATAAAATTTGGTGGAGTAACCCATAAGACCGACGTATGTCGGAAATCTTTGAACCCACAGTGGAATAGCACGGAATGGTATAGATTTGAGGTATGTGATAAAAAAACGTCTATTTTTATATTACACCTTTAAAGGTTTTAATTTGTAGTATGGTTCTCATTAAAAAATTATATTGTTCTTAATTACATATAATTTTTAAGAAAAATAAGATTTTTTCGTATAATATTCATTAAATAATATAGAATAAGGTATAATTTTATTAGAAAGGAGCTCACTTTGAAAAGGTTATGTTTTCTTACTAAATAATAAACAGACAATATGGAATTTTTAAGCTAAAAACAAACAATTTTTATTGACAGTCATATTCAAAAGTGTTAAAAATATATATTGTTATCACATATCACAGGCAGTTATAAAACATGAAAAAAACATGCACTCAACATATACAATTTGAAAAACATATAACATTATCCAGGGAATTACAAGGTCATTTCATTTCTCTTGGACAGATTACAAAATGATACCAACATATGCTAATAATAAACAGTGTCTGGTGTCCGTCTGTCTTCTAGTATATGACCACATTAATCAAATGAAAATAGTAACTTATAATAAATTATATTCATAATTTGAAGCAGTAGTAAGATAAGTGAGGTTCTTGTGGTATAGTGGAAGAGACTCTGATTGTAAATGTAGTGGTTTTAGGTGTGGTACATTGTTTTCTAAATAATTGAATCAAAATTGATACAATCAAGTGTCTTAACATAGAAACAAAAAAAATGTTAATATATTTAAAATAAATTCTATTCTGAATATATTTAAAATAAATCAGTAATTTTTATCTAACCCCAATTTGATAAGTGATTAGATATCACCAAATCATGACAATATTGTAAGATAAACAGGACTAGTAAAACTAGAATTTAGACTTTTTTATATAAAAAATATGTCACAGGCATCACTTTTATATATAGATTAATATATTTTATATATGTGATGAAATAAAATAAAATATAGTTAATAAAAAAAATCCTTTTTTTTTGGGTCTTTTTATTGAATTTTCACTTTACATTTACTTTATATATATATTTATATAATAGCTGCTGATTAGCATTTAAAATTTTATAATTATAAAAAAAACACAAAAATAATAATTCATAAAAGAAAAAGTATGTACTTCATTATATTTATGATTATTTTTAATTCTTGTATGTTACCACACTCTTATAAGACAAAAATAATTATTGGATAATGTCATATAACATACATGAAATGTCTCTAAAGTACAGACATCCTTATCATTAGATTCCTCTGCCAGCTACATGACTCCAAAAATGGACAGAAACATTTGAGGAAAAATTAATTATTTAATATTTTCGTCGCCTCGCTCTGGTAATGAGACAAAGCGCGGTGTTTAGTTTCCCACAACCAAAACTTCAACAAGCAGAGCAACCAATAAGCATCAAATACACCATGAGACAAAATAAAATAATTTGACGATGACAGAAAATGCCACAATTTAACACAATTTCCCATGTACCCCACCAGGTAGACGAATCAGAGCTCCAAGATGAACCTCTTCAGCTACGTCTGATGGATCACGACACGTATTCCGCTAACGATGCTATAGGCAAAGTCGTTATAAGCCTCGCACCGCTGCTGGCCAGAGAGGCAAATAATGTTAATGGTACTACACCACCTGGAGGTAAGAAGGTCCTAGTTGTAGTAGTTATAGCTAGAAATCTATTTGTAATCTAAGTAAATTCAAATTCAAATATTGTATTGTTTGTTTCAATAATATTGTATTCAATCCTATTATATTTGAATTTGAAGTAAGGTTTGGTAAGAAAATGTGGCGTCGCTTACTTTAAAAGGTTAGAAAGTAGAGAGTGGGCAGTTACTAATCTCATAAACTGTGGAAAATAAAAAATCTAAATTGAGCCCGGAAAAGGTAAAGCGCAATCGTCCGTGTGGGGATTCGACTCCCGCTTAAAGAAATGAAATATTTAATATTTTTATTTCCTCACATGAGGCAAAATGTGTGTTTTAATGGGAATGTAGTGTCGTAACACTAAGTTCCCAGGTTCCCTCTGCCTCCCATGCTGTATGTAGAATACAGCGTAATAATAGAAATTTAATTAACAATATATTGCGCAGGCGCAGTTATGTCCGGCTGGATACCGGTGTTCGACACGATGCACGGTATACGCGGAGAGTTGAACGTCATAGTAAAAGTGGAGCTATTTTCCGATTTCAACAAATACAAGACCTCCAGTGTTGGTGTACAGTTCTTTCATTGTAAGTTTATATTTTTTTTAAAGTGTTTTAGGTACAGTTAATATTTAAAATGTTTTATGATTATTGAAACTTTTTTTCCCATTTATCAATGTCTTAGTCGGTTAGCTTCTGTCTGTTACTACTATGGCTGTGAATACGATTCCCACTAGAACGGTAGAACAAATTATTTTCATTTCCGCATTCTGGCAATATGACAAAGCGCGGCGTTGAGTTCTGTCATTCAGCATGTAATATTTTAAAGTGTGAGCGGAACGTGAGGAACGAAATGTCTTAACACTATGTTCCATGTGTCGGCGCAGAGATATATATATGCGAGTTACAGTGGCAAGTCAATTTAATTGGGACGGACCGTTTTGATTGTGGGTTTGAATCCTGCTTCAACAAATATTGATATATGCGGGATTTCTAATTTCTATCCCGCATATATCATACAATGAACTAAAAAAACAATGTCAGCTTACTAAATATCATCATTTACAAGAATAGATGCATAACAATGACGACATATCGTCAAAACATATTTTGAAATATATGTTTATTTATAAACAAATATTTGGGTCACACAATAATTACCTTCAACTTCTAGGTGTTCAGGGACTTATATTTTTGGTGTAATATAATTAATAGATATTCTTAGTGACTTTTGTGCCTGTTGACTGTTTGGCGTAGCTTTCTTCCTTTTATTATTGAATAAAATCTGTTAAATGAGGCTAATTTTATAGCTTCACGCTGTATCTGGTATATAGAAGAATAGGTACAGGGAATTCGAAACGTTGCGTGTTGAGGTGGAACCTAACGCCGCGCTATGCCCCGTTACCAGAGTGAGAAAATGAAAATATTAAATATTTCATGATAATTTTGAATGGGATATGAATTATTTTTACTCCTCGCTCTGGGAAAAGGACAAAAAAAAAGGAAAAAGCTTGGCTATTATTTCCACCATTAAAGACTTAATATCTGTACAACTGGGCCTATGTGCGGGAAAGAGCGTGAAACTGTTTCTTTTATCATATTTTACATATCAGGTCCAATGATACCACCTGGCTATAGAGCAACAGCAATTCACGGATTTGTCGAAGAGCTAATAGTGAATGACGACCCAGAATATCAGTGGATAGATAAAATTAGGACACCTAGGGCTTCTAACGAGGCGAGACAGGTGGCTTTCATCAAGCTTAGTAATCAGGTAATTTAGTTAATTTTTTTTTCAGTTTTTCACTGTATCCCACATCTAGAAGGGTAAGCAGAGGGCATTAAGTGTTAAACAATTTAAAAGACATTACGTGTTAATAGACGGAAGCTTACAATGCATTTGTCGTGTTACCAGGTATTTATGAGTGAGGTAATAAATATATTTAATTCCTCCTCATCATCACTAAACCTACAACCATCGTGTTTAATGTCACATGGCCTCATAAAATTTTAAAATAATAATAACATATATAAAATATTTTAGGTCCAACGCTTAGTGGGACTAAAAGCTGCCGAATTAGGAGCAAACGCAGTAGTTGGATATCAACAGGATTTCGATCTAGAAGGTGAAGCTGGGGTTGTGGCCAGAGCGATTGGTGAGTAAATTTCATGTCACTATTTGAGGAGTTGGACGAATGTTTGTTCCACTTCCACGTAAAAATTGCTGAACGACTTTAGATGGAACTTTACAGTGATATAAGTTATTAGTAAAGATTTTGTTTAATTTGGCTGTAATAAAACAATAAGTGTAAACTGGGCTGAAGCTGCTGAAGGCAACCGTCCGTTACTACAATATATTTCGGCGGAGAGTGGCAAATATTGAAAATTAAGAAACTTATTGAGGATGGACTCTTTCTTTTCTTTCTTTTCACATTTCAATTGTAAAAAAAAAGAAAACAAATTACTATTATTATACTTATTCGTGAAATTATTTAATGACAATGAAAATAATTAACTTCTTAGTATCGTGCTCAATTTACAATGGCCCCTTTAAATATATGTATAAGTATATTTCCCTTAATGTTTTAAAACTGACAATTCTATTATAATTATATTCTATTGTCGAACTTCGTCTAAAAATGAAAATACTTATTA
This sequence comes from Heliconius cydno galanthus, assembly GCA_036379175.1. NCBI lineage: Eukaryota > Metazoa > Arthropoda > Insecta > Lepidoptera > Nymphalidae > Heliconius > Heliconius cydno. Next base: position 418,162 of record JAKRZM010000248.1, read on the forward strand.
TTGAATTAATAATTTAGCTGGGGAGCAAGTCAGCCTGCTTTGACTATTTTACAGCTACATAAGATGTCTAAATATATCATAACGTATTCATAATACTTACTTATAGTTTGTTTAACATATTATATTTGTATTTAACCTTTTAATGTATAATTGTATACATATTTCTTATATTTCGTACAGGCACAGCTGTCAGTATAACTCCACTGCCAACTCCAAGTCTTCCAATTAATATTACTTGTTCGCAACAGTGAGTATTATTTTCAGATAATATTTAATTTGAGCTTCACGCTGTATCCCGCATATATCATGGTAGGCAGAGGGAACCTAGTGCTAACACCCTGTGTCCCCCACACATCAACCTAGTTTTGAGGTATTGCGTGTTGATTGGCGGAACTCTACGCCGCGGTATTGTATTGTTACTATTGAGGAAATGAAAATAACTCATTCCCTACTTTTAAATGAATTTGATGCCGAATGGAGAAATATTTTCTTTATATACAAATGAATTATGAAAGGCTTATAAAGATGATTTTAGATATTTTATTATATAAAATGTACACGCTTTTGATGTACTCGATGTTGTTACATAATATTACTAAGATTTGATTTATAACTAAGTATACTCATGGACATATGTTTGCATGGTTTGTGTGTTGTCGCTACTCGAATTAGACAATTAAAAAAATATTTGGACATTTTGGCAACCAATGAAGATAGCGTGACTGATTTAAATCAATATTACCAAACTCATCAAGACGAATTACTTAGAATTGTTAATATATTGAATCCGAAAACAACAGCGCTTCTAGATGAACCGGATAATTTTGATGAGGATGATAAAAGCGTTGAATCAATTGCAACAAAGCAACCGATTCAAAAGAGTTACGCTGGTGACTTGTCTATATATCAAGATGAATATGTAGCTCAAAAGAGCTTAAGACATTTGTCCGAAGATCAAATCGATATTAATAGACTCTTGAATCGGGAGGAACCGACAGATTCTATCGGACCATTAAAGAAAATTAAGCAAATAAAAGATAATTTGTTTGCTAAAAAGTTTCATAGACGGCCACGAAAATCTGATGTGCAGGATGATCAGATTTCAATTAAATCAACATCATCAGATACATCACGTTTGTCTATAAATGATATAAAAAATGAGATAAAAAGAATTAAAAAGTTGAAAGTTGCAAAGCTTCTGAAGGTTGACAATAAAGAAGAAGAAGGTATAGGAATGGCGTCAATACTTGCACGATCGGTTATGCACGCCGATAGAAGTTTGGCTCGTATTTCTGAGACTCAAGATTCAGAGAGCTCCCCTAGTTCTACCTTGAGAAGAACTAGCGAATCTGAACCGGTTTTAAGTACGTCTGACAATGACAAAACGACGGAAACAATTAATAAAGATAATACAATCAGTAACGTGCCCGAAATACATTGTGGTTCGCTAGAAAACTTAAGTAATTTTGAAAGTGTACAGCCGGAAAGAAAAATATCTGAGTCTTGTCCGCCTACTCCTATGACAATAAGGACTGAAAATCTTCTTAAATTACCAGGCGATTTTGAATATTATGGTTCAATTTCATCAGCACTTTCTGCTGACAGTTCAGAAATATATACGTCTTCTGATGAAGATGATGAGAGCTCCGATATGAAAAGTGATCTCGAACCAAGTTTAGAAACTACTAGTTCTGTTGTTAAATCTGTTTTAAATCAAGGAGCAGATCCAAATTTTATTGCACAAATGAAGAGAAAATTAACGGTTCTTGAATTGGCAAATAGGGAGAAGTCTAATGAACCTTTGAACAATAAAGCTATAGAGAGGTCTGCAGAAAAGCCAGTTGAAACAGACAGTGAAAGTGATATCGTAGACATTTCTAAAGCTCAAAATGAATCTCTCGAGGATCCTGAAAATAATACCATCGACTTTCAATCATCGCCGCCAAAAGAAATGTGTGTAACGAAACCAAATTCTCATTTTATTAAAATTCACAACCCCTTTAGTCATAAGAAAGCTTCAAAGAGTATTAGCGCACCTTCATCGCCCGTAGAAAAGAAAGGCTTTATGTATCGCTCCTCAAAGCGGATCAAGCGACAAATTTCGAAAATTTCCAAAAGTAGCATGATCAAGAGCTTATCCCATTATTCGCTGTTACCAAAGAAAAAACATGTAGACCCCAAAACCGCTTTTAGTCAACCAGGGTCCGCATCTGATGTTACATCCAAAGCTCCCAGCGACACGGTGTTAGGTTCTCCCTTTCTATCGTATACAGATTTGATGAGCTTAGACAAGGAAGGGCATAACTCGTTTAATCGTCTCCACAAAAGTGATGAAATTGTTACTTCAAACGTGTCTATGTATATTGGTTCTGAACCTGCATCCAGAGCTTCCTTCAGTGGTCTATCCAGCGTAAAAGACGACAGTCACTTACGCGGACAAAAGTCTTTTAGGAAAGATAAATCAAGTCTCAAGCCGACAGGTCTGATACACACAGCAATGGAGACAATTTTAATAGACAAAGTTGATACTTTATTAATACCAACTAGTCCCGACCCAGTTAAGAATAGTGACCAAAAGTTTTTCGACGATGTCAATGAAAAATTAGAAAAAGTAGAAGAAGCTCAGATAAAGCAACTAAAGCTCGCCGAAAGCTCCAACAACACGGCTAAAGACAGCGAAAAGCTCAATCGCAAATTGGTCAGACAAGATAGCATTCACTCATCTGGTTGTGATTCACGCAAAATGTCCGAAGTAGAATCTAATATCGTCATTCCATGCAAATTAACAAACGCACCGATGTTGCAACACTTTCACCCCATGCACTTAGAGACGATACCATCTTTGCCCGAAACCAGCTTCGATAGGACCGACAGCTTAGACGTGAATAGTTCGACTAACAGTGTTAGTGTGTGTTTTAACTCGCATGCAGCGTGCAATTTTGACAGGGACAGGGATAGGTGCGAGAATAAGTGCGACAAGGATAGAGGGTCTCCGAAACACGCGAGGCACGAGTCATACGGGGGAAAGGAACCTGTGGCTACCGTTAATGTACAGAATGCTTCCTTGAACTCGTCGTCTACGCCTATGGGTATACATAGGAGGTCGTCGGATTCAGATCTCAGTGTTACGCCGAAAGGTTAGTGTGTTTGATTCTTGTAATGAAAAATAATAATAATTTTGGGTTAAATTATAAATATTTGATTTAACAATATGAAACCTGTTTCGCGTATATTACATAATTAAAATAATATAAAATACAAATTATGTTATTACTGAAATGTCGGATATGCTCTTTAAGGGCTTCGAAATGACATAATCGCACCTTTAGAATTATAAAAGAAAGAAAATTGACATTTTTGAATTAGGTCTCTATAATTCTAAAGGTGCGATATTATGTTCATATCGTCCTGAATAGTCAAAGTCAAAATAGACAAAAGTCCTAACTAAATAAAAAGTGATGAAAGAACCTCGGTGACTGTTTTTTTTAATCAAAGTACTATTATTTTTTTTATATTCTTTATTGCACATATAAAAAAATAGGAAAAAAACAATTGAAAAGTTATGTTCACAATGGCGATTATTGTTAATATTTAAGTAAAATTATTAGTAATTATATATATATATTTTAAATGTGTAAAAATTGAGAATATATGTGATTTTATAAAAATTGTAGGTAGTTCTCTAAACGCGTCAGCTGGCAACACGGGTAATGGGGGTGGCGCCATATTGCGGCCTTCCATGAATAGTAATAACTTAGAAATGTTGGAATACCCATTTTTGACCATGACTGAGTATCCGGCAGGTTTTATTGTTCATATTGGTAAGTTTTTATTTTAATTGACATATTTTTTTTCTTCACGCAGTATCACGCGTTTTGTTTTGTTACAAAATCGAAGAAATTAATCTAATTTATTCTGGCGGTGTGGAAACTGAAACTACAACCATCGAGTTCACAGTCTGATATTATCGTTATGTCACGACAGCCTTGCCAACACAATGTGGTTTAAAGATGAAATTTTAACTGTCATTGGCATTTCAACTGTAACAAATGCAAAAATTAGTTAAAATGGTTTACACATTTTTTCCTCAAATAATAGTGAATTCCAGGTGGCACAGTGTGCGCCAGGTCCGTGAAGCTGGTCGATGGCGGAGGAGAGAGCGCAGCGCGCGCGGCGTGGTGGGCCGAGCTGCGCACCGAGCTGCGGGCGCACGCGCGCGCACTGCGCTGCACCGCCGTGCTCGCCTACGCGGAGCGCGCGTCCGTGCGGTGAGTGTGGGGAGGGGGG